>JAJPUD010011328.1:27644-55292 GCA_023553655.1 Myrmecobius fasciatus | reverse complement strand
CTTTTATCTCTTTTTCTTCTCTTATTGCTAAAGCTAACATTTCTTTTTTTTATTTTTTATTAAAGCTTTTTATTTGTATAATATATGTATGGGTAGTTCCTCAACATTGATCCTTACAAAGCTTACCATTACAAATTTTCCCCCTAGTCCTCTCACCTCCCCTAGATGGCAGGAAGTCCACTACATGTTAATTATATTAAAATACTTGACAGGTCAAATATATGTATACATATTTTCCATACTTATTTTGCTGTGCAAGAACAATCGTATCTACGTGAACCAAAAATATCTGAGAAAGGAAACCCAATGCAAGCAAACACTGATAGAGACCATGTAAATGTTAGGTTGTGGTCTACCTTTCATATCCCTCTCTCTGGGTGTATATGGCTTTCTTCACTGAACAATTGGAACTGGTTTGAGACATTTCATTGTTGAAGAGAGCCATGTCCATCAGAATTGATCATCATATATTGTTGTTGCCTTGTATAACGATCTCCTGGTTCTGCTCGTTTCACTCAGCATCAATTCAGGCAAGTCTCTCCAGGCATCTCTGAAATCATCCTGCTTGTCGTTTCTTACAGAGCAATAATATTCCATAACATTCATATACCATAATTTATTCAGTCACTCTCCAATTGATGGGCATCCATTCAGTTTCCAGTTTCTAGCCACTACAAAAAGGGCTGCCACGAACATTGTTGCACATGTGGGGCCCTTTCCCTCCTCTAAAATCTCTTTGGGATGTAAGCCCAATAGAAACACTGTTGGGTCAAAGAGTTTGCACAGTTTGATAACTTTTTGAGCATAGCTCCAAATTGCTCTCCAGAATGGTTGGATCCGTTCACAGTTCCACCAACAATGTACTAGTTTTCCCACATCCCGTCCAACATTCGTCATTATCTTTTCCTGTCATTTAGCCAATCTGACAGGTGTGTAGTAGTACCTCAGAGTTGTCTTAATTTGCATTTCTTTGACCAATAGTGATTTGGAGCAACTTTTCATATGACTAGAAATGGTTTTAATTTCATCATCTGAAAACTGTCTGTTCATATCCCTTGACCACTTATCTATTAAAGAGTGGTTTAATTTCTATAAATATGAGACAATTCTCTATATATTTTAGAAATGAGGCCTTTATCCGAACCCTTATATGTAAAAATGATTTCCCAATGTTTTTTCTTTTTTTTTTTTCAAGCTGGTTTCATTTTTTTTATATATAAAGCTTTTTATTTACAAAACATATGAGTGACCTTTCAACATTGACCTTTGCAAAAAAACCCCTTTTTTTCCCCAAGCTTTTCCTTGCCTTCCCCCCATCCCCCACCCCTAGATGACAGGTAATCTAATACATTAAAGCTAACATTTCTAATACAATATTAAATAGTAATGGTGACAGTGGGCAGCCTTGTTTCACTCCTGATCTTATGGGGAATGGTTTTAGTTTGTCTCCATTACATATGATGCTTGCTGATGGTTTTAAATAGATGCTGCTGATCATTTTAAGGAAAAGCCCATTTATTCCTATACTCTCTAGTGTTTTTAATAGGAAAGGGTGTTGGATTTTGTCAAAGGCTTTTTCTGCATCTATTGAGATAATCATATGGTTTTTGTTAATTTGGTTATTAATATAATTAATTATGCTGATAGTTTTCCCAATATTGAACCAGCCCTGCATCCCTGGTATAAATCCTACTTGGTCATAGTGTACTATCCTGGGGATGACTTTCTGTAATCTCATTGCTAATATCTTATTTAAAATTTTTGCATTAATATTCATTAGGGAAATTGGTCTATAGTTTTCTTTCTCAGTTTTTACCCTATCTGGTTTAGCTATCAGCACCATATTGGTCTCATAGAAGGATTCTGGCAGTATACCTTCTGTCCCTATTTTCTCAAATAGTTTGTGTAGTATTGGAATCAATTGTTCTTTGAATGTTTGGTAGAATTCACATGTAAATCCATCTGGCCCTGGAGATTTTTTCTTAGGGAGTTGGTTAATGGCTTGTTCTATTTCTTTTTCTGATATGGGGCTATTTAAAAAATTTATATCCTCTTCTGTTAGCCTGGGCAATCTATATTTTTTTAGATATTCCTCCATTTCATTTAGATTATCAAACTTACTGGCATAAAGTTGGGCAAAGTAACACCTAATTATTGCTCTAATTTCCTCTTCATTGGAGGAAAGTTCTCCCTTATCATTCTTGAGACTAACAATTTGATTTTCCTCTCTCCTTTTTCTTATTAAATTAACTAAAGGCTTATCTATTTTGTTGGTTTTTTCATGGAACCAACTCTTAGTTTTATTTATTAACTCAATAGTTTTCTTATTTTCGATTTTATTAATTTGTCCTTTTACTTTTAGAATTTCCAATTTGGTATTTAATTGAGGGTTTTTAATTTGTTCTTTTTCTATTTTTTTAATAATAAGCCCAATTCATTGATCTTTTCTTTCTCTATTTTATGCAAGTAAGCATCTAGAGATATAAAATTGCCCCTTATAACAGCTTTGGCCGTATCCCACAAATTTTGTTATGTTGTCTCCTTATTGTCATTCTCCTGGATGAAATTATTGATTGTGTCTATGATTTGGTCTTTCACCCATTCATTCTTCAGGATTAGTTTATTTAATTTCCAATTACCTTTTGGTTTATTTTCTCCTGGACTTATATTGCATGTGATTTTTATTGCATCCTGATCTGAAAAGGATGCATTTACTATTTCTGCCTTTCTGCATTTGATATTGAGGTTTTTATGCCCTAATATATGGTGAATTTTTGTATATGTTCCATGGACTGCTGAGAAAAAAAGTAAACTCTCTACTGTCTCCATTCAACTTTCTCCATAGATCTATCATACCTAACTTTTCTAACAATTGGTTTATCTCCCTAGTTTCTTTCTTGTTTATTTTGTAGTTTGATTTATCTAATTCTGAGAGAGCAAGGTTGAGATCCCCCACTAGTATCGTTTTGCTGTCTATTTCTTCTTGCATCTCTCTTAATTTCTCCCCTAGGAATTTGTGTGCTATTGCACTTGGTGCATATATATTTAGTATAGATATTGCTACATTATCTATGATACCCTTTAATAAAATACAGTTTCCTTCCTTATCTCTTTTGATTAGATCTATCTTGGCTTTTACTTGATCTGAGATAAGGATTGCTACCCCTGCTGTTTTTTGTTCACCTGACGCATAATATTTTCTGCTCCAGCCGTTTACCTTCATTCTATATGTGTCACTATGTTTTAAATATGTTTCTTGTAGACAACATATTGTGGGATTCTGGTTTTTAATCCAGTTTGCTATCTGCTTCCGCTTTATGGGAGAGTTCATCCCATTCACATTCACAGTTAGAATAACTAATTATTTCCTGCCATCTTATTTACCCAAGTTGTTTTACCCTTTCCTTTCCCCTTTCTCCCTTCCCCCCTCCTCAGTACTTTGCTTTTGATGACCCCCTCCCCCAAACAATACTTCACCCTTTAGATCCCCTCCCCCTGTTTTTATTCCTTTCCCCTGATTCTTCTATTTTCCCTTCTATTAGTTTGTCCCTTACTTTTCCTCCTTTTCCTCCCACTTCCCTCTAGCAACAGACAAGTTTCTATGTGAAATCAAATGTCTCATATACACTTTTAGAGCCCAACCTGATGAGAGTAAGATTTACACAGTGCTCATCTCCCTCCCCTCTTTCTCTCAATTATATTAGGTTTTCTTTGCCTCTTCAAGTGATTTTACCTTGTTTTTACCTCCTTATTTTTAGATCTTATTTTACCACTTTTTCCCTCTTTTCCCCAGTATGACAACATTCATTTCTAAAATATATAGAGAATTGTCTCATATATATAAGAATTCAAGCCACTCTTTAATAGATAAGTGGTCAAGGGATATGAACAGACAGTTTTCAGATGATGAAATTAAAACCATCTCTAGTCATATGAAAAGTTGCTCCAAATCACTATTGATCAGAGAAATGCAAATTAAGACAACTCTGAGGTACCACTACACACCTGTCAGATTGGCCAAAATGACAGGAAAAGATAACGATGAATGTTGGAGGGGATGTGGGAAAACTGGGACACTAATACATTGTTGGTGGAACTGTGAACGGATCCAACCATTCTGGAGAGCAATTTTGATTTATGCTCAAAAAGTTGTCAAACTGTGTATACCCTTTGACCGAGCAGTGTTTCTACTGGGCCTATATCCCAAAGATACCTTAGAGGAGGGAAAGGGACCCACCTGTGCAAGAATGTTTGTGGCAGCCCTTTTTGTGGTGGCTAGAAACTGGAAACTGAAGGGATGCCCATCAATTGGAGAGTGGCTGAACAAGTTATGGTATATGAATATTATGGAATATTATTGCTCTATAAGAAACGACCAGCAGCACGATTTCAGAGAGGCCTGGAGGGAGTTGCATGAACTGATGCTGAGTGAAATGAGCAGAACCAGGAGATCATCATACACAGCAACAACAGTATTACATGATGATCAATTCTGATGGACATGGCTCTCTGCAACAAAGAATTGTCTCAAACCATTTCCAATTGTTCACTGAAGAAAACCATATACACCCAGAGAGAGGGAAATGAAATGTGGACCACAACGTAACATTTTCATGATCTCTATTGACATTTGCTTGCATTGTGTTGCCTTTCTCTGATTCTTTTTTTTTCTTGTGGATAAGATTTTTCTTGCATAACTTCTCAAGCATTTCAACATTATTAACATGTAGTGGACTTCCTGCCATCTAGGGGAGGGGAGGGGACTGGGGGTAAAATTTGTAATGGAAGCTTTGTAAAGATCATTTTTGGGGAAGTACCCATACATATGTTATACAATTAAAAAGCTTTAATAAAAAAAAAAGAATCAGTCAAACAAAAACACAAAAAATGAAAAAATAGAAGAAAATATGAAATATCTCCTAGGAAAAACAAATGACTTGGACAACAGAGCCAGGAGAGACAATCTAAGGATTATCGGAATCCCTGAAAGCCACGATGAAAAAAAAGAACATTGATGCTATCTTTCAGGAAATCATGAAAGAGAATTGCCCTGAAGTTTTACAATCAGAAGGCAAAATTGGCATTGAAGGAATTCACCGATAACCTCCTGAAAGAGACCCCAAAATCAAAACCCCAAAGAATGTTGTGGCCAAATTTCAGGACTATCGCAGAAAGGAAAGGATATTGCAAGCAGCTAGAAAGAAACAGTTGAAATCCCGAGGAACTGTAATTAGAATTACACAAGATCTGTCAGCTTCCACGTTAAAGGATCAAAGGGCCTGCAATCAGATGTTCTGAAAGGCAAAAGAACTTTTATTACATCCAAGAATAAGTTATCCAGCTAGAATGAGCATCATCTTCCAGGGAAGTAGATGATCATTCAATGATACAGGAGAATTTCACCTATTTCTATTGAAAAGACCAGATCTGAATAAAAAAAATGACCTCCAAATACCGAACTCAAGAGAAGCACAAAAAGGTAAAATAGAAAGAACTCCTTAGAACTATATTTCTACTATAGGTATCCTTAAAGAATGGGGGTATAATTCGATTTTTCTTTGATAATAATGGAAAATAAATTAGAGGTCAAAGGGATACCATGCTGAAGAAAAAGGGGGGGAGTCAGGAAAGGAGGCAAAATAAGTAAAAGTAAAGGAGGTAAAATAAGGCAAAATCTCATAAAGAGACATAGAAGATCTAAAATAATGGAGGGAAAGAAGAGAGGGTGATGAGTATTGTGTAAACCTTACTCTCATTAGATTGGACTCTAAGAGAGTATGTCAGACAAATTTAGCTTCAAAGAAAGACCTGACCCTCCTTGTGGGAAGGTGGGAGGGAGAAGAGTAAATGAAAGGGATAGACTAATAGAGGGGAGGGAGTAAAGGGGAGGGAGGGGGTCTGAATCGGGGAGGATTGTTGGAGGGAGGTGGTCATCAAAAATAAAGTACTGGGGAGGGTGGAAGGGAGAGAGGGGAAAGGGAAGAGAATATCATAACTCTGGGTAAATAAGATGGCAGGAAATACAGATATAATTATTTTAACTGTGAATGTGAATGCGATGAACTCTCCCATAAAACAGAAGCAGGTAGCAGAGTGGATTAAAAGGCAGAACCCTACAATATGTTGTTTACAAGAAACACATCTAAAACACAGATACATACAGAGTGAAGGTGAAGGGCTGGAGGAGAATCTTTTACGCTTCAGGTGAACAAAGAAAGGCAGGGGTAGCAATCCTTATCTCAGATCAAGTAAAAGCAAAAATAGATCTAATTAAAAGAGATAAGGAAGGAAACTATATTTTACTAAAGGGTACCATAGACAACGAAGCGGTATCAATACTAAACATATATGCACCAAGTGGTACAGCATCCAAATTCCTAGAGGAGAAACTAACAGAGATGCAAGGAGAAATAGACAGTGCAACTATACTAGTGGGGGATCTCAACCTTGCTCTCTCAGAATTAGATAAATCAAACCACAAAATAAATAAGAAAGAAGTTGGGGAGTTAAACAAAATGTTCGAAAAGTTAGGTATGACAGATCTCTGGAGGAAACTGAATGGTGATAGAAGGGAGTATCCTTTTTTCTCAGAGGTTCATGGAACTTCTATGAAAATAGATCATGTGTTAGGGCATAAAAACCTCAAAATCAAATGCAGAAAAGCAGAAGTAGTAAATGTATCCTTTTCAGATCATGATGCAATAAAACTCACATGTAATATAAGGCCAGGAGAAAATAGATCAAAAGTTAATTGGAAATTAAATAATTTAATCCTGAAGAATGAATGGGTGAAAGAGCAAATTATAGATACAATCAATAATTTCATCCAGGAGAATGACAACAATGAGACAACATACCAAAATTTGTGGGACACGGCTAAAACGGTTATAAGAGATAATTTTATATCTCTAGATGCTTACTTGCATAAAACAGAGAAAGAAAAGATCATTGAACTGGGCTTGCAATTTAAAAAGATAGAAAAAGACCAAATTAAAAATCCTCAATTAAATACCAAATTGGAAATTCTGAAAATTAAAGGGGAGATCAATAAAATTGAAAATATGAAAACTATTGAATTAATAAATAAAACTAAGAGTTGGTTTTATGAAAAAAACAACAAAATAGATAAGCCGTTAGTTAATTTGATTAGAAAAAGGAAAGAGGAAAATCAAATTGTTAGTCTCAAAAATGATAAGGGAGAACTTTCCTCCAATGCAGAGGAAATTAGAATAATAATTAGGAGTTTCTTTGCCCAAATTTATGCCAATAAATTCGATAATGTAAATGAAATGGAAGAATATCTACAAAAATATAGATTGCCTAGGTGAACAGAAGAGGAAATAGATTATTTAAATAGTCCCATGTTGGAAAAAGAAATAGAACAAGCTATTAATCAACTCCCTAAGAAAAAATCTCCAGGGCCAGATAGATTTACATGTGAATTCTTCCAAACATTCAAAGAACAAATAATCCCAATGCTCTATAAACTATTTGAAAAAATAGGGAAAGAAGGTGTTCTACCAAATTCCTTCTATGACACAGATATGGTGCTGATAGCTAAACCAGGTAGGGAAAAAACTGAGAAAGAAAACTATAGACCCTTTTCCCTAATGAATATTGATGCAAAAATCTTAAATAAGATTTTAGCAATGAGATTACAGAAAGTTATCCCTAGGATAATATACCATGATCAAGTAGGATTTGTACCAGGAATGCAGGGCTGGTTCAATATTAGGAAAACTATTAGTATAATCAATTATATTAATAACCAATCTATCAAAAACCATATGATTATCTCAACAGATGCAGAAAAAGCATTCGATAAAATCCAACACCCATTCCTATTAAAAACACTGGAGAGTATAGGAACAAATGGGCTTTTCCTTAAAATGATTAGTAGTATCTACTTAAAACCTTCAGCAAGCATCACATGTAATGGAGTCAAACTAGAACCATTCCCAATAAGATCAGGAGTGAAACAAGGCTGCCCACTGTCATCATTATTATCATTTAATATTGTCTTAGAAATGTTAGCTTTGGCAGTAAGAGAAGAAAAAGGTATTAAAGGAATTAGAGTAGGTAATGAGGAAATCAAATTATCACTCTTTGCAGATGACATGATGGTATACTTAGAGAACCCTAAAGATTCAACCAAAAAACTAATAGAAACAATTCACAACTTTAGAAAAGTTGCAGGATACAAACTAAATCCACATAAATCATTTGCATTTTTATATATTACCAATAAAGTTCAGCAGCAAGAGATCCAAAAAGAAATTCCATTCAAAATAATTGTTGATAGTATGAAATATTTGGGAATTTATCTGCCAAGGGAAAGTCAGGAAGTATATGAACTAAACTACAAAACACTTTCCACACAAATAAAATCAGAAGTAGTCAACTGGAAAAACATAAAATGCTCATAGGTAGGTCGAGCAAATATGATAAAAATGACAATACTACCCAAACTAATTTACTTATTTAATGCCATACGAATCAAACTCCCCAGAAATTATCTTACAGATATAGAAAAAATAGTAGTAAAATTCATTTGGAAGAACAAAAGGTCAAGAGTTTCAAGAGAATTAATGAAAAAAATGGCTGCTGATGGTGGATTTTCTGTACTAGATCTAAAACTATATTACAAAGCAGTGGTCATCAAAACCATTTGGTACTGTAGTCGATCAGAGGAATAGGATAGAATCACAAGACAAACTGGGCAATAACTATCAATTTAGTCTTTGATTAACCCAAAGACCCCAGCTTCTGGGATAAGTACTAACTGTTTGAAAAAAACAGCTGGGAAAATTGGAAACTAGTGTGGAAGAAATTAGGGCTTGACCCACATCTAACACCACATACCAAGATAAGATCTAAATGGGTTCATGATCTGGATATAAAGAGTGATATTGTAAGCAAATTAGAGGAACGTAATATAGTTTACCTCTCAGACCTATGGAATTGGAATAAATTTATGTCCAAAGAAGAACTGGAACTCTTAATTGAAAACCAGATAGATAACTTTGAGTATATTAAGTTAAAAAGTTTTTGTACAAACAAAACCAATGCAGTCAAGATCAGGAGGGAAGCAATAAATTAGGAAATCATCTTTACATGTAAGGGTTCTGATAAAGATCTCATCTCTAAAATATATATAGAATTGTCTCATATTTATAAGAATTCAAGCCATTCTCCAATCGATAAATCGTCAAAGGGTATGAACAGACAATTTTCAGAGGATGAAATTAAAACTATTTGTAGTCATATGAAAAGGTGCTCCAAATCACTATTGATCAGAGAAATGCAAATTAAGACAACCCTGAGGTACCACTACACACCTGTCAGATTGGCTAAACTGACAGGAAAAGTTAATGATGAATGTTGGAGGGGATGTGGGAGGGCTGGGACACTGATGCATTCTTGGTGGAGCTGTGAAAGGATCCAGCCATTCTGGAGAGCAATTTGGAGCTATGCTCAAAAAGTTATCAAACTGTGCATACCCTTTGACCCAGCAGCATTTCTATTGGGCTTATATCCCAAAGAAATCATAAAGGAAGGAAGGAAAGGGCCCCACATGTGCAAGAATGTTTGTGGCAGCCTTTTTTGTAGTGGCTAGAAACTGGAAACTGAATAGATGCCCTTCAATTGGAGAATGGCTGAATAAATTATGGTATATGAATATTATGGAATATTATCTTTCTGTAAGAGACGACCAGCAGGACGATTTCAGAGAGGTCTGGAGAGTCTTACATGAACTGATGCTGAGTGAAATGAGCAGAACCAGGAGATCATTATATATGGCAACAACAATACTATATGACCATCAATTTTGATGGACATGGCTCTCTTCAACAATGAAATGTTTCAAACCACTTCCAATTGTTCACTGAAGGAAGCCATATACTCCCAGAAAGAGGGATGTGAAATGTGGACCACAACATAACATTCTCATACTCTAGATTGAAGTTTGCTTACATTGTGTTTCCTTTATCTGGTATGTCTTTCGTGTAGATACGATTTTTTTTGCACAACAATGATTAAGTGTAGAAATGTGTATACATATATTCGATATGTCAAGTATTTTAACATAATTAATATGTAGTGGATATCCTGCCATCTAGGGGAGGGCTGGGGAGTTAGGTGGAAAAATTTGTAACAGAAAGATATGTAAGGATTAATGTTGAAGAATTACCCATACATATGAATAAAATTTAAAAAAAATTATAATAAAAGAAGGAAAAGAAAAAAAAGAGGAATGCTATGCTTGTGAACATACTCTTGCACAGGGAAATCATTCCCCTCTTCATAGGATCAGCATTGCCACAATCAATTATGTGTTGAACAGATAGAAGTGTAGATTGTCAGACTCCCTTCTTCTTGATGTTGATTCCATCTTCCAAGCCTCAGCAAGAGCCTCAGTACTGGTGAATGTCTGGTTTCTAAGTGATGCTGACATAGATGACCATGTGTCCATTGCATCAGTCCCAGTCCTTTGACAATTCAAAGGGAAACATTTATTTGCTAGGATTTAAGGGTGTATCCTGCAGACCTAGCACCAAAATCTCCCTTTCACCTGCTTTTAGAGCCCAAGTTCCTACAGTCCCAGAATAAAAGCAGAAGTCCAGCAGCTGCAGCAGCTGCAACATCTTTTATCCATGCTTCCTCTTGTTGCTTGGTCTTCTCTCACTGTTTTTTCTCTGTACTCACTTTCTTAGGGGGTCTAGATGTTTGTCTTTTTTATCTTTTTCTCTTTGTATTTGCATTCACAGGAGATCCTTGAAAAATCAATGCAATGCAGTAATAATCCAAAGAACTTTATACTATTTTGTCTTTGGGGTGAATATATGTACAGGTTTACTGGCTTATGGGAAGTTTGGATTTTTTAAAAGAATATCATGAATATCTTGCTGGATCCCATAGGGAAATGTAAGCCACTAGAGACAAAATTCAGCAAGTTTTGTAAAACCACATACTGGCATTGAAGAAGTTGCCCAAAACAAGGAGCCTTACCAGATCTTCAAGGAGATATTCAGAATTGGGATGGTAGGCCAGCACAGCTAAAGACACTCTTACTTGATTTGCATGGATTGTCCTTTTCTTTTCTTTTTTTTTTTTAAATTGGGAAGGAGAGTGCATTAGGTCTGATCACCTTGATTTGCTTAAAAGAATGAAAATATTGTTTGAGGTTATTCATCCTCTTAAAAAGAGTATAGACATGCTTAATTGTCATTTTGAGAGAACTGAGAATACCTGCTGGGTCTGATTACTAATAAACCCTTTTGTAACTAATTAATGATATGATGAAATATCCAGAAATAGTTTGATTGCACTAATCTCAGAGCCACCATTTTTAAGTGGGATTTTATTTGTTAAGATAGTGAACACTATATTCTTTGGGGAGATACTTAAAAAAACTAAGCAGAGAATAGATCCGAGCCCTAAGCATGGGTCTTGGTCCTTCTTAAGAAAAACATTAGCTTTTTCCTTCTAGGACCTCACAACAATTCCCTCCTAGACCTTACAATGCCAGATATAGAGAAGTGGTGATAAAGGTTCTACATTCAAAAAATGATACTGGTCTGGGTAAGTGTTGGAGTAACAATAATTATTGTTCTTCAGGAACTTTGAGTTTCTAGATCCAGCCTCTTAGGTATAAGAGAGGTAAATTCTGTTAATAAGAGGGAGAAAAAAATTGCTAAGAATGGAACTAGTAGAGGGAGGTCTATGGGAGGTAGAAATCTTGCATCTGTTCAACCTCACTATCAGTGCCTCCTATAATGCTATCTCAGTCATGCCACCTGCAGGTATCATTAAGGAAATCTCCTTGACCTTGTGACCATAATGAAGAGAGCCAGAGCCAGGAAATCAATAGTTGATTGAGTAATGTATGGTGAAAATAACTGGGAAGAAGGAGTCATGAGACAGTACTATGGATATTGCATTCAGGAAACTTGTCAGGGAAGAACCTACATTCCTAAATCCTTTGGTGTTGAAAAAAAATGCCATTGGCTTACAATTTCTCTTTCCCACTTCTTTACTGAGGAGTTCACTGTATTGCCTTAGTGATAGAAAGCCAAGAAACTGATGCACATTACAGAAAAACAAAAACAAAACAATAAAACACCAACCTAGACTTAATTTTCCATTTATATGGTGAAATATTTGGGCACACATACCTGATGGGATTGCCTTTCATGAAACTACAAGTTTGCTTTCCTTGATGGGAGACCCTAAGCATTTAGGGTTGTGTTGGGCCCATATCAGTATGGGATCAAGAATTAAAGGCTGGGAATTACCAATTGATGAGTATCATCAATTTTATTTTCTTTCTGGGGGAATTTCAAACTTTTAAATTAAAATTGTAAAAGTGTAGGCTTGTATAAATCTTTTGATGAAGGAGGAGTGTTCAAGAATGGGAAAGAAAAATGTCTCCATTGTTTAATGTGATTCTTTTATATGTTTTTGCTTTCTGTAAAATAATGAAAAGATTTTTACTTTATTCTACATTTATTATTATCATGTTGCACACAGGAATTGGAAAGTCTTTTCTTTTTTTTTAATAGTGATATTTTGGAGCTTGAAGTTCTTTTGGACCACAGATTATATTCACTTACATGGACTAACATACAAATACATATAGATATAAGATGATAGATAGATAAACAGACAGGCTTATAGATATAGATATAGAGTCATTGTGGTATAAGGCAGAGAGGCAGGGGGCAGGCCTCTGATCTAGAAATCAGAAAAAAAAAAAATTCTGGTTGAAGAACTGTCTCTGACACTTAATCCTGTGAGCCAAGGCAAGCCAATTAACCACTCAGTGCCCCAGGCAACTCTTTAAGACTATAAACTACAGAAGAATTGCAGTAGCTGCTCTAATTTGGTAGGGAGCATTTCCTCACCAAAAGCTCCTTAAACTTATGAAATCACGCATTCAGGCAAATATATCCAACTATGTTTTTAACTGTATACATCTTTCTTAAAACAAAACAAAAAAAATTATATCTCTTTTTATCTCTACCACTAGTACACAGCCAAGACTATAAGGTCTACAGCAGACAAAGCATGAACCCAGAGACAAATGTTAAGGTTTGGTAGAGCCAATTTTGAGGGTTCATGAGAGTCAATTGTTGAAATTTCAGCATGGGCATTTATACCTCAGAAATCAGCTAATACCAAAAATCAGGGCTTGTTTTATTTATTTTTTTCTTGATTACTAGATTCAAGGAAGTAAAGGAGAAAATTTTAATAATGCAGATTAAAATTAAATATGTGTGTACATTTTTTTCTGAAAGTCAATTATTAAACAGTTACCATTACAATCCTGCCAGATTCTAGAGATAAAGCACCAAAATCCCAGAACATTCAAATTATTTCTAGGTTTCCCTATATAACCACAGCAAATACTCATGGAAAAGGATATTGGCAGTATGAAAGACTGATCTGAGGTATAATAAGAACTATTTAAAGCTCAGAGGAGCTGGCAATTGAGGATTACACTAAGTAGCTGAACCTTATTATTTTAGCTTAAAAGATAGTAAAAATTTTCTGGTTGCTATCTAAGTGAATGCTAACTACCTATTATAACAGCCTTGGTTTACCTGATGACTTATTTGATATTCCATTGAGTATATATCTTTTAAAAGGTGTTTTGGGTATCAAAGGCATTCAACTTTTTAAAAAACTTTAAATCTTTATATGTTTGCTATTAAAATATTTCCTGGGATATTTTCAAATAATTTATAAAAGGGATCTTGCAGTTTAAATGGAAAACAAGGTGAATGCATGTTTATGTTAATTTCTCCCCCAAATCAGGAGTTTCTTTAAAAAGTTAAAAAAAGTTTCATAATATTTCTCACAGTCCTTCAACTGCAATTTATTCAGGACAATTATCTATACCTTCTACCTACAAGCTGAGCGTGCATAATAAAGATATTTTAATAAATTTTGTTTCTATGAAATATAAAAACTTTAACCTACACTTAATACTCATCTCTCAAATCCACATTTCTTCAAAAATTAAACAGCATAAAAATGATTGTGACCTATAAATAGTATAAACAAACTTGTAGTTTTTTTTTAACCATTAAAACAAAGGAAAAAGGATGTGTTTTCAATTAGTTGTCACCTAATATTTGATCTAAATTTTTGTTGTTTAAAATTATATTCTTGTGTCTAGTGTAATGAATGTGTATGGTGCTTTTTGGTTCTGTTTTCTTTGCTATTATCTTATATAAATCTCCCTATGTTTCTTTGGATTCTTTGTATTTATCTTCCCAACAAGTACAATGATATTCTATCACATTCATGCACCAGTTTGTTCAACTACTGACCAATCATGGCACTCAAAATTTGTTTCCAACTTTGAGCTATTACAAATAATGCTACTTTGAATATTTCTGGTATATATGGCCCTTTTCTTCTGTCATTAACCTTTTGGGAGGGGTATAAATCCAACAGTAGGATGACTGGATCAGAGGGTATGAATAATTCAAGAACTTTTCTAGCATAATACTAACTTGTTTTCCAGACAGTTCGACTAGTTCCCAGTGCCACAAACAGTATATTAATGTGACCATTTCTCCCATAGCTCTTCCAACTTGAATTTTTTCCATCCTTAGACATCTTTGGGAATTTGATGAATATAATATTTAATAGCTAGTTTAATTTAAACTTTTTTGATTATTAATGAGTTTAAACTATATATATATATACATATATGTATATCTATAAACTTCACACATATGATTGTTTTCAATTGTTCTTTTGAATTATATTATGAATATGAATGTCATGCAAACCCATACCCAATGAAGAATTGTGCAACAAAAAAGGATAAATTATACTTCAGGAAAATGAGTGGGGAAAAAGTGGTTTGGTCATGGGTTGAGAATGAGGAATGGATAGCTTATTTACTCCATGGTATCTCATGTTCAGATCGAGAGAAAGGACTCCAGCATATTGGCTAGAATCCCCATATGTAATATAAAAGAAATAAAGGCAGACTTGCACAGATTAAGTAGGCATGGATGAATCAATCACTATCTTCATTGTTGCAAGGTTAACATATATTAATAAGATCACAGGTCCATTCAAGTAATGAAGTAATTATTAAAACTAGTGTTGGAAAAAATAGTAAAGCTGATGGTAAAAATAGATCAAATAAACAAGATTTAGAAGGAAATAGATCAAATGAACAAGTAATAGAAGGAAATACATACAGCTGTCTTGTCTCAGATAAATCCTCAAAACACAAAGTAGTATAGAAGGAACTCTTCATTGAATAAAAACTGCTAGAAAATCTAGACACAAGTTTGGTGAAAGTTATCCAAGAATCTTGCACAAGATGAAATATTTCTTGCAGATGGTGGTATCTTAGTTGAGACTTAGAGGAATTCAGGAGAAGTTGGGGGGTTGGGAGACAGACTCCAGAAAGTTAAGAAAATAATTAGAGAAAAGCTTAGAGAGAGCCACTGATTTTCAATGAATTTCTAAAGGAATTTAGCTCCAAAAGTGAAGAAAAATATGGAATGATAGCAACATGGGAAAGAAGAATCAAAAAGTGATGAAGGAGATTCTTTTGTTTATGTTTTAGGATGAAAGAGACATTGGCTTGTTTGTAAAAAAAAATAGGATTGTAGAAAGAAAGAGATTGAAGATTAATGATGGATGAATATTAACGGACAATCTTTTGAAGAAGATCAGATAGAATAAAATCACCAGTGCAAGTAGAAGGGCTTACTCAGGCAAGGAAAAGGATTGTATCTTTGTTTGAGATGGGTAAAGAAGAGCATAACAGGGTAAGGCAACTGGGTTATGTAAGAAAAGGAGGAGGGAAACAAAGAGAATTCCTAGCAAATAGCTTATTTTTTCAGTAACATATGAGGCAATATTCTGGGCTAAAAAGGTGAGTGGTGGTGAAACCATAGAAGATTTGAGGAGTGATAAATTTCCCACATAAGAACATCTATCATATTATTATTCTCAAATTCTGTTAATGAACTAGAGTAAATTTTAATGTAGTTGAATACAATCTTCATACTCATTACTTTAGCTTTGAGCCCAGATTGATGCATTTCCATTTATATAAACTCACTATTTAAACTTATGACAATTTTAAAATTAAACATTGCCATTTATTTTGCAGTAAGATAGAAGAAATATTATCACAGACATTAGAATAAATAAATTAATAATACATTGCAATCCACAAACATACCTGGGGTACTTTCTGTTCAGTTGTTTTTCAGTTGTGTCCTACTTTTTGTGATCCCATTTAGGGTTTTCTTGGCCTAGATACTGGAATGGTTTGTCACTTTCTTCTCCAGATCATTTTATATATGAGAAAAAAACCAGCAGGATTAAATGACTTGCTCAGGGTCACATAGCTTCTCAGTATTTGAGGTCAGATTTGAACTGAGGAAGATGTCTTCCTGACTCAAGGCCCAACACACTATCCACTGTGCCACTTGGCTGCTACTATCTCATAAATATATTTAAATCTGTAAGGTAAGAGTGAGCATATACTTATAAAAACCTGGCAGAGAATCATATCAGAAAAGAAATTCTGTGTACCTTGCTACTCCAAACTGCAATCTTTGTAGGCATCGTTCCATTTAGGAATCTCTGTGCCATATATAAAAGCTTCTTCTCTATTAATCCTAGTAGGTCTCCCACTGAACACATTTTCTTCCTTATTCAGACTAACATAGCATTTACAAACTTTTAAAACTTATAATCATCCTTGAAAGGACATTAAGAAACTGTTACTTCTTAATTTGTAAAGTAGTTCCCTTTAAGTCAAGAAACTACAAAGTTTATTAAGCTGGTAATTTCTATTCAACACAAACAAAACCCAGGCAGCTTTTTACTTACATATCATTACATCTTTTAATCAAATTGTAGCAAATAAAACTTTTAGGAAAACAGCTAAAATTACTTTGTGAGTAAGGCAAAATAAACACAAACAAAAGAAAAACAAAAACTCACTAGGATTCTGTGTTGTCCAATTAAATTAATTTTTAAAGTTTGATTTCATTTTAATTTTTTCTATACAACAGCTACAAAATTCAACTTTCTCTTATTTGTTTTTCTATCTCAAATTAGACTGGGGCACAAATGAAAAACAGTGACCTATGAGAGGTTTCACCTCTTTTAAGCTCTAAGGGGCATAATCTGGAGTGTTTCTGGAATTGAAGCTCTTATTCAGTGCAATTGAGCTTCTAAAGTCAATAAGGAATCAAATAGCTGAAGTCTTCTGTCAACTAAAGGTCTTGTTAACACTTCTTTACATACAGTTCCAACAGAGATGACTTTGATCTGATTGTTCTTCAATCTTTCCTTATGAGGGTTCTTTACTCTTGAGCCTTAATCTCAGCTTTTCATATCTTTCAGTGGCTTAAATCATAGCCACCTGGCATTCAATGACTCATCTTTTTCTTTCTTTCCCCCCCAGTCTCCTTTTTTTAAAGTATTTATTTAACATTTCCCTTCAGTTACATATAAAACAATTCATTTTTACATTTGTTTTTAAGGTTTTTGAGTTCTAGGTTTTCTCCCTTGTTTCCACCCACAATTAAGAAACCACCTGTGAAGTTGTGCAAAACATTTTCATCAAAGTCAAGTTGTGAAAGAAAACATAAATCTTCCATCCTGATTAAAATAAAAACCCTCAAGAAAAAATTAAGTTAATAATAAAGAGAGAGATAGAGAGAGAAATAAAGAATACTTCGATTTGTATTCATTCTCCATCAATCCATTTTCCGGATATGGATAGGATGATTGTACTACTGAAAATAAGAAAGTAATTTATTCCAGAACATTGCTATTTCTTTGTATATAGAATATTTCATTTTGTTCAGGGAGGACTTTTCATTTTTTTTTTCCTGAGAACATCCTGTTCATCATTTCACAGAGAACATTATTCTATCAGATAAACTTGCTTCAATTTCTTTTTTTACAATTACTATCGATAATTGTATTTCCCCCCATTTATTTTCTCTCCCCTTTAGCCCTGTCCTTCCTCAAAAATGTTTTGCTACTAACCATTCCTTCCCCCAATATGCTCTCTCTTTTATCACATCCCCCTTTCCCATATTCCATTCTTGTCCTATATTACTGCAGGGAAAAATACTCTCAATACCCCTATTGATATGCATGTTATTTCCTGTTTAAGCCAATTCTGATGAGAGTAAGGTTGACTCACTCCTCCTGTCCTCTTCCTCTTTTCCTCCACTGTAAAAGCTCTTACCTGTCTCTTTTTTTATTGTAGATAAATTGCCCCATTTCCACTTCTCTCTTTCCCTTTCTCCCAGTACATTCCTCTTAATCCTTAATCTCATTAATTTAAAAAAAAGAGACTATCCCTTCCTATTCAACTCACACCTGTATTCTCTATCTACATATACTCCTTCTAATTGCCATAATAATGAGAACATTCTAATGAGTTATAAGTATCAACCTCCCATTTAGGAATGTAAAAAGGTAAATATTATTAAGTCTCTTATGATAGCACTTTCCTGATTACCCCCTGATGCTTCTCCAGAGTCCGGTGTTTGAAAACCAAATTTTCCATTAAGCTCTGGTCCTTTCATCATAAGTACTTGAAAATTCTGTTTCATTAAATGACCACCTTTTCCTCTGAAGGGTTATACTCAGTTTTGCTGGCAGATGATTCATATTCCAAGCCATCTGTTTCTTTAACACAGATGCTGCTAAATCTTATATTATTCTGACTGTGCTCTATTATATTTTATTGTTCTTTTCTGGATGCTTGCAATATTTTCTCCTTGACCTGGGAGATCTGGAATTTGCCTATAATATTACTGGAAGTTTTTATTTTGGGATCTCTTTTAGGAGGTGATTGGTGGATTCTTTTAATTTCTATTTTACCCTCTGGTTCTAGAATATCAGGACAGTCTTCCTTGATAATTTCTTGAAAGATGATGTCCAGATTCTTTTATTATCATAATTTTCAGGTAGACCAATACTTTTTAAATTATCTTTCCTGGATCTATTTTCCAGGTCAGTTGTTTTTCCAATGAGTTATTTCACATTTTTGTCTATTTTTTCATCTCTTTGGTTTTGCTTTATTGTATCTTGATTTCTCATAAAGTCATTGGCTTCAATTTGCTCAATTCTATTTTTTAAGGAATTTATTCCTCAGTGAGCTTTTGTATTTTCTTTCTCAATTGGCCAATTTTACTTTTTAACATATTCTCCTCATTTTTGTGTTTACTTTTATACCTCTCTCAATTCTTTTCCTAATTTTTTCTCTATCTCTCTAACTTCATTTTCTTTTTTTTAGTGCCTACTTTTTATTTTATTAAAGCTTTTTATTTGCAAAACATATGCATGCTCATCATTGATCCTTGCAAAGCTTTCTGTTACAAATTCCCCCCCCCTACCCTCACCCCCTCCCCTAGATGGCAGGAAGTCTAATACATGTCTAACTTGATTTTCAAAATATCTTTTGAGCTCTTCCATGTTGGCCTGAGCCTTCTTCCTCAGAGGCTTTGGATGTAGAACCTTTGACTTTGTTATCTTCTGAGTGTGTGTTTTGATCCTCCTTGTCACTATAATAGCTTTCAATGATGAAAAACTTTTTTTGTTTTCCTCTCATTTTTCTAGCCTATTACTCTGCTTTTTAACTATTTGTTAAAGTGGGACTCTGTTTCCAGGGTGGAATGTGCTTTGTCCTAAGTTTCAGGGGTTTTGAGCAGCTGTTTCAGAAATCCTTTTAGGAATCTGTCCACAATCACTTTTCTGCCCTGGAGTTGTAAGGTGTGTCCCTGCCTCACTGTACCTGTAAGATCTTATGAGCTGGCTACAGCTGGAGCTCCACTGGTGATGCTGTGCTAGGATCAGTGGGACTGCCCACCACTCCCACCTCTTTGTTACAGACCCTCTTCAATGATCTTCCCAGTCCTCTCTGGTGTCCTCAGGATGAGAAGTTCAGAAGCCTCCAGCACTGCTGCTGATTCAGGGGTCACCCCTCACTGACCCTGGGGTCCTGGCTGGAGTTGGGGACAGGGCCGCTTGCACCAGGTTTGAACGCTGGGCTCCCACTCTGGTTTCATAGACCTTTTCTGATCTTCCAGCTGCAGTTTTGTGTCTTTGGACTGAGAGGACTGGAAGTCACCAGTACTGCCACTGATTCAGAGGTCAGGTTGAGATTGGGTCTGGACCTGCGTACTGAATGCCCACCCTGGTGTCACAGACCTTTTCTGTAGAGCTTCTAAGTTGCCTTTTGGAAAATGTTCTACTCTGTCTTTTTGGGTATTTTGATCCTCTAAAATTTGTTTAAAGTCATTATTTAAAGGAATTTGGAGCAGTTTGGGGGAGAGATTGGGCAAGTTCCTGCCTTTACTCCACCATCTTGGCTCTCTCTCCTCATTTTTTTCTTAGAAGCAAGCAATTTGTCAGTTTTCCCCTATGAAATCAATACTCCTTTAAAAAATTATCCCTCACTCTCCAAAAAACAATTATTTCTCATTCCTTAAAAATTTTACTTTCTTAAGTCTTTAAAATAGTTATATGCAAATGAACTGAGGCACCACAATTCTCTGAAGCTCTAATATATCTAAACTCCCCACCATAATATTTTATGTCCACAAAACTGTATTTATTCATATTCATATAGTTCTGAATGTTAATAAATTAAAGTTGTTTCAAGCCCCTTTAAACCATGAGATATTTTTCACAAATTAGATGTCACAAGATGATTTAAGTATTTTTATTCCACAGTTAATTTTCTGCTTCCAAATATTCAAGTATGAATTGGAAACTGTTTCTCTACACACATATTTTAGCAGTTGTATATTAAGCCAAAATTATTTTCCTATAGCAAAATGTTAATCTGTTAGAGATAATAACATATATCCTTTATACATTGAATTTAAATCTTTAGACAAAATTATTTTTTCTGCCTCTTGTATACTTCATGAAAAAATACCTTATAGTTTTTGCAAAATTTCATTATGGATTTTTTCTCATTTTAAAATATCTCCTTCATGAGGTTAGGTACTTTATCATGCTTATATATCAAATTCTTTCTTTAGTCATTTTATATGAAGGACACAAAACACTAAGTTTGCCGTTCAACAAAAATAACTAAGTACTTACAGAGCATAATACTTATAGGCAAAAAGGAGAGTTAAACATAGGATGAGAAGGAATGATGTTCATCTTAAAATAGATTAAAATATAATGGGAAAACAATAAATATGAATAAAGGCATATATCCTAAAAAGCATTTCCATTACTGAGGTAATGGTGACCCAGGATTCTTGAAGGCTACGCTAACATAATGCTAGTTCTGGCAAGTCCTACCAAACTGGAAATACTTCAAATATGAGCTCAGCAGGAGACTATATGTCGGTTGTCTGAGAACCAGCCTAGTTAAGTTTGGAGAGGCTTCTCACCAGAAGGCTGACCATCAGGTGGTGAGATTTAAAAAAAAAAAAAAATTTTTTGGCTCTAGCAGCTCATGAACAGGTCTGCAATCTGCATTTGTCAAGAATCTATTCATATTAATGAAATTGTACCTCCTTCAAGTTTTGAGGTATGTATAAAATATTATGTAGAAAATACAAAATTTAAATAGAATAATTTCAGAAGAAAAAAAATAAATTGTGAAGGAATTGCTCCTTCACTGTTCAAAACAACAATGACAAAAGTAGCCCTGCTAAATTCATTCACAGGCTGATTTTTTTTCAATTTTTTTTTCAAACAGGAAAAAAAAACAATATTTTATGTAGATTATTCAGAAATATTTGGAGAGATGGAACAGTACTCAGTTTAAATATGGTATTGATTTTCAATCCTGATAAAGATAAAACTAAAAGGGGAAATTATAAAGGGAAATTATGGAGCAATCAAATTAAAGAAAAGATATGCAAAAAAAACTAAATAAAAGAATTGTTTGCATACTGCATGCACACACATACATATATGTCAGCATATATGTGTATAATCAATCAAGCAATGAACAACTATTAAATTAGCACCTATTCTATATGTCAAGGATTATGCTAGTAGGAAACAGGAGGAGGAAGAGAAGGAAAACTAGGAAGAAGAAAAGGAGGAGGAGGAGAAAGAGAAGAAGGAAGAGGAGGAGGAAGAAAAGTTCTCATCATTGAAGAGTCTACAAATTAGAGAGAAAGCATGTAAATAGGCATACAGAATTATACAAAATAAAATTATTTTGCTGGAAAGTGGAGGGGAGAGGAGGTATTACTAGAATTAAGATCATGTAGAAGATAATGCTTAAGTTGAGTAATAAAGGAAGTTAGCTATTTTTAAGATGTGGAAGTTAGAAAGGATTTCATTCCAAATATGAGTGAGATCTAGTCCTCAAGAATAGTGATCTGAGATGGAATATCATGTATCAGAAATGGTAAGTTAGTATAGCTGGATGGTAGAGTCCTTAGATGGTAGAGTTCCTTGAAGTGACCAACTAGGTGAAAGAGTATATATATTATTGGCCTTGGAGTCAGAAAAAAACTTGACCTGACACTGTGTGACTCCAGGAAAGTCACTTAACTCTGTTTGCTTCAGCTAAAGAAGGAAATGGCGAACCACTCCACTATCTTTGACAAGAAGGAATCAATTGAGGTCTCATTGGAGATAGATGAAATGATTCAACAAAAAATAAAGAATCCTTGGAAGAGAGTAAACTATTAGAAGAATTGAATAGTACATGTTATAAAGACAACAAATTATGAAGATCTTTAAATGTTAAACAGATTAACTTTATATTTGAAACGGGAGGTAATAAGGAGACACCAGAATTACAGAGCAGTGGAAACACATAGTCACATTATATTTTTGCAGTTATGTGGGTAATGGATTTGGAGTATGTGTGTGGTACATTTAAAAGGTTATTGGCCAGAAAAAAAGATTTGTATCTATCACAAAATGTCCATTCAACAACAACAACAACAAAACTGTCAATGTGATACAAAATAAAAATAAAATATTTGAATAATTATAAATCTGTCAAAAATTCGAGGAAAAAAACTAAGATAAAATCTGACATTAATTCATGAAAAAACTTCTAAAAAATTGAGGCAAAGTGATGATGGCAGAATAAAGACAGAGTCTCCCCTGTGCTCTTCACCAAATCTCTCCAAATATCTTTAAATGATGATGTTAAACATTAGAGCATTAGAACTCATGGAAATAAGGAGTGAAGTAATATTCTAGCTCAAGAAAATTTACAAGATCAGCAGAAAAGGTCTGTTGCTGCAAGGTGAAAGTAGAGTGAAGTCCAATGCAGACTGAATCAGCACAACCCTTGCCCCAGCAAATCAGGGCTTTGGAAGCTATAAAATCAGTAGTGATGGCAGCTGCTTCTAGAGCTCTCATTCTATAGACAGTAAGGGGGTGGAACTAGTCAGGAAATTATTGGGTTTTCTTTGTTAGCACTAAAATTCTGTTCCTCTGCCCATACACAGATCTGGGTCTCAGTTCTGGGTGGCAATCCCAGTGAGAAAGAGTACTAGAACAACAGAACTTGTGGTCAAAGTGGAGCGGAGGTCCTTCTCTCAGTTCCAAAACAGAAAAAAAAAAAAAAAGAGTGCTTGTAATCACTCACAAACCAGAACACAGGCCAGGAAAGTAGTAAATACCTCTCCTTAGGTCATACTATTTTTGAAGAACTGAAAATTTACATGTCCTAGAAGTATCTATGAAAACAACTGCAAATTGTTTTAAGGAGTAAAAACGCCTTAAAAATAGAACTAGCCAAATGAAAAAGGAGGTACAAAAATCACAGAAGCAAATAATTCCTTAAAAATTAGAATTGAGCAGATGGAAGCTAATTACTTTATGAGAAACACAACTCCCCCAATAAAATGAAACCAAAAGAGTGGGAGAAAAAATAGAAAACAATATGAAATATCTCATTGGAAAAACAAATGACCTGGAAAGTATATACAGGAGCAATTTAAGAATTATTATATTACTTTAAATTCATGATCAAAACAAAGAAACAAAAAAGATCCTAGGTATCATCTATCAAGAAATTAATCAAGGAAAACTGCCTTGATATTCTAAAACCAGAGGAAAACATAGAAATTGAAAGAATCCACCAGTCAATTCCTGAATGAGATCCCCAAATGAAAACTCCCAGAAATATAGCCAACATCCAGAGCTCCCAGGTGAAGGAGAAAATACTGCAAGCAACCAAAAAAAAACAGTTCAAGTATGGTGGTGTCACAGTCAGGATAATACAAGATTTAGTAGCTTCTACATTGAAGCATCATATATAATATTCCAGAGATGCAAAGGCATTAGAATTACAGCTAAGAATCACCTACCCAGCAAAACTAAGTTTAATTCTTCAGAGAAAAAAATGGATATTCAATGAAAAAATAGGACTCTCAAACATTCTTGATAAAAAGACCAGAGCGAAATAGAAAATATGGCAAGACTCAAGAGAAGCATAAAAAGGGACTCAAGTAAGGGAACTCATAAGGGACTTAATAAGGTAAAACTGTTTACATTACTATATGGGAAGTATGATAGTTATAACTCTTAGGAACTTTTTCATTATTAGGGCAATTGGAAGGAGTATATATCAACAGAGCACAGGTGTGAGTTGAATGTAAAAAGATAATATCTAAAAAATTTAAGTGTGAAAGAGAGAGAATAGGAAAGGGAGAGATGAAATGGGGTAAATTATCTCATAAAAGAGTCAAAAAAAAGCTTTTAATAGTATAGGGGAAGAAGAGGGAGGCCAAGGACAGTGATTGAACCTTACTTTCATCAAAATTGGCTCAGTGAAGGAACAACATGCACACTCAATTGGGTAGAGAAATAGATCTTACCCTTTTCCTATAAGAAAATGGGACAAGAAGGGGATATAAGAAAGGGTGAGATAATGAAAAGGAGGACAGATTGAGGGAGAGGATAGTCAGAAGCAAAGAAGAACATTTTACAGGGTAAGAGAGAAAATAGAATAAATGGAAGACTAGGGAAGATAGTTAGCAGTAGTAATTATATAAAAAAATTTCAAAACAGGTTTCTCTGATAAAAGCTCTTTTCTCAAGTATATAATAGAACTGAGTCAAATTTATAAAAATGAGCCATTCTAAATTAATAAATTATCAAAAGATATAAACAGTTTTAAGATGCAGTAATAAAAGCTATCTATAGTTATATGAAAAAAGCTCTATTGATTGGACAAATAGAAATTAAAACAATTCTGAGGTGGTATTAGATTGGCTAATAGGACATATAGGAAAAATGACTAATGTTGGAGGGGAGGTAGGTAAAATGAGATATCAATGCATTGTTGGTGAAGTTGTGAATTGATTGAAATCTTTTTTATAGAGCAACTTGGAACTATGCTTTGGAACTTTGGGGTTATAAAGTTATTTGTTCCTTTTGATTTAGAAATACCACTACTAGATCTATATCCCAAAAGAGATAAAAAGACAAAAAGGAAAAGGATCTATGTGTACAAAAAATATATACCTGCTCTTTTTGGAAGACAAAGAATTGGAAATTGAGGAAATGTCCATCAATAGGGGAATGGATGAACAAATTAGGTTATGGAATTATGATGAAACACTATAGTGCTCTAAGAAATGATGAGCAAGATGCTCTCAGAAAAACATGGAAATACTTGCATGGACTGATACAAAGTAACATGTACTATGTACAAAATATCAGCAATATTGTAAGATGATCAGCTGTGAATTATTTAATTATTTTCAGTAATACAATGATCCAAGTCAATTTGAAAGGACTTATGATGAAAAAATGCTATCTATCCCCAGAGAAAGAATTGATGGTGTCTGAATCCAGATTAAAGCATATTTTTTAAAAGTTCTTTATTTTTCTTGAGGTTTTCTTTGTTCTGTTTTTTCTTTTATAATATGACTCTCATGGAAATGTTTTGCATGACTACGCACATGTATAACTATACTGATATGCTTGTCATTGGGAGCTCAGTGGGGAGGGAGGAAAGGATAGAATCTGGAATTCAAAATTTTAAAACAAATTTTTAAAATATTTTTACATATAATTGGGGAAAATAAAATGCTAAATAAATGAAAATTAAAATGTATTTGGGAAACACTCAAAAATAGGAACAAAGTATTATTTTTATCAATATGACAAAAATTATTTTCCTTAAACTAAAAAACATAACATGCAATGGAAAATATCTCAAGTATTTTCACCAGAAACAGATAAAAAACCAATCTGCCTGGTATCACTGCTTTTATTTTTCATTGAATTATAAATTCCAGGAATTATCAAGAAATGTTAAAAATATTAAAGGGATAAACATTGTAAATGAAGAGATCAAACCATCATTATTTGTAGATACATGATGGTATATCTAGAAATAGTTTTTTAAATGAAGTTCATATGATATAAAAACTATATGACAAATATCAAGAAAGCAGCATAATAAAATCTAATTTATATTAAAAGTATCCATTTTATATTTGTTAGCTCAATTTTATAGCATCATATACCACCAATATATGGCAAATATTAAATTATAATGATGAGTGAAGGAAGATCTACAAAATTGAATAGAAATGTAATGTCCATAAAGGATCAGATTAATATAAGAAAAATGGCAATACTTCCCAAATAAATCATTATGTTTAATGTAGCCAGTGAAAATGCCTAGGTTTTTCTTTATGTAAGTAAACAAAAGCATAACTAGATTTAGATGTCAAAAACAAAATGTCAATGTTACCAAAAAATATGATAGAAAAAAGGTAAAAAGGTAAAACTAATGAAGTTCTTTGCCCACTTCATTATTACATCAATTTATCTAATAGTCACCACAAAAACTAGCTAGTATTGTTGAGCAAAATAAAGCTTATGAAAAATGTTTATTAGATATAATAATAAATATAAAACAAAAATATACAAAAGCTTAGTGTTTAGAAAGTTTTTTTTTTCCTTTTTAGAAAAAAAAAAGAATAAAAAAAGAAAGACAGAAAAGAAAAACAAAACATTATCATGTGCCCAGCAGAACATCACGGAAGATTCAAAATATATAACAATAACTTTCTATTGAAAGAAAGCATATATAATAATAGAAGAGATTATATTCATGAGTATTTATCTTTCCTTTGCTTCATTGTAGGTTATTCTTTTGTTCTCTGCTGTGCACTTTTTACATTATTCTTTTTTTTTTCTCTTTCATTCCCCTCATTTCCCCCAAACAGGCTACAGTTAAGCATAGACATTTTTATATATACGTATATATTCACAACTACCATACACCCACATATATATATATATATAATATATTACATACATTATATATATATATATACACACACACATCCACCTACATATATAACCACATATGCATATGCATTTACCTATATGTAAACATGCATCTAAATCAATATTAATATGGTTAACATACATCTAAGGTAGATTTCTCTCTTCATTGAATCTTTAAGTTTGACTTTGTATAAGATTAATGATTACTGGCCCTACTTTTTTTTCCTAATAAATTCTACTCTGGACCTTGTTGCAGTGTTTGCATATATTTCTTATTTCCTATCCTTGTTAACTTTTCTACTTTAATTCTTCTCCTTAACTTACCTTGCTATTATTTAATTTCCCCCCTAACCATTAATCCCTACATTATTTTCTCCCCCCCCC
>JAJPUD010011328.1:0-21715 GCA_023553655.1 Myrmecobius fasciatus | reverse complement strand
AAAAAAAAAAAAAGAAGTTATTTTCTTCAGTGAGTTTTTGCGTTTCCTTTTCCACTTGATCAATTCCACATTTTAAGGAAACTATTCTCTTCAGTATATTTTGTACCTCTTTTACCATTTGTCCAATTCAGTTTTTAAAAGCAATTTTCTCCTCATTGGCTTTTTGAATCTCCTTTACCATTTGGCCTAGTCTGTTTTGAAGGGGTTATTTTCTTCAGTATTTTTGGTGTCTCCTTTGCCTTTTTCCATATTCTTAGGTCATTCTAATTTTTCTTCCCAAATTTTCCTCTACCTTTTTACTTGATTTTTAATTCCTTTTTGAACTCTTCCATGACCTGAGACCCATTCCTATTTTTCTTAGAGGGTTTGGATATAGGAGATTAGCTTTATTATCTACTTCTGTTTGTCTTTTGATCTTTCTTGTCATTATAATACTGTTCTATCCTTAGGAAAAAAATTGTTGTTGTTGTTGTTTACTTATTTTCTCAGCCTATTTCTTGACTTTTAACTTTTTGTTAAAGTAGAGCTCTGCTTCCAGGTTGGACGGTACGCTGTCATAAGTTTCCGTGATTTTGTGAAATTGTTTTTAGTGATACTTCTAGGGACCTAGAAAATTTTAATTCTTTAGTGGTACAATCTAAGGAGAGTTATGTTTTACTACTCTCCTGTCCCGTGTTCTGGTCTGAGTAACTGTGAGAGCTCTTTTCTGTCTCAGAACTGTAATGATGGTCTCTGTTCCACTGTGGCCTGAAACTCTGTTGTGCTACTGCTCCTCTTCATTGTGAGACTACCACCTAGGACTACAATCCAGATCCAAGTATGAGCAAAACAACAGAGTCCTGATTTAGTGCTAAAAAAAGAGAACCTCATAATCTCCTTCTTATGAGTTGTTGTCTCTGGGCTGAGAACTCAGGAAGAAGATGCTGCCACTACTAATTCAGTGGTTCCCAAGGACTCTTGATTTTCTGGGACCCTATTGGTCCAGCCTGTGCTGGATTATGCTCCATTCTCACCCAGGTATGAAAGACACATCTTCTTAAGTTAACTTTGGCTGGAAAATTATTTTACCTTATGTTTTCTTTTTGGTTCTGCCATTCCAGGAACTGTTTTATGACATCACTTAAAGGTATTTGGAATTGTTTTGAGGGGACCACAGTTGAATTGCTGCCTTTTTTTCACCATTTTTGCTCTGCCCTAACAAAATATCATTTTTTTCTTTAAAATTTTTTCAGTTTTTTTCTGGTTATACATGCACATTGAGTTTTTTTTCAATACACATTTCATTATGAATTATATTGAGAGAGAAAAATCAACAAAAGGGAAAAACCATGAGGAAAAAAAAAAACAGAAAAAGGGGAAAAAAGTGAATTTAGCATGTGTTCATTTATATTCAGTCTCTACCATTCTCTCTCTGAATACAGACCGTGGCATTTTCTATCCAAAATTTATTGGAATTGTCTTGGATCATTGAACCATTGATAAGAATCTAGTCTCTCATAGCTGATCATGGCACAATCTTGCTGTTACTGTCTACAACTGTATTACTGGTTCTACTTGTGTCATGTAACTTTTTCCAGGCTTTCTAAAATCACCTTGTTTATCATTTTTAATAGTCTGTTTCTTTCATATAATATAACTTATTCAGCCATTCCCCAATTGATGGACATCTACTCATTTTCTAATTCTTTGCCATCACAACAAGACCTGCTACAAACATTTTTGCACATGGGGGTCCTTTTCCCTCCTTTATAATTTTTTTGCGGGGATACAGACCCAGTAGTAGTACTGCTAGATCAAGGGGTTTACACAGTTTGATAGTCCTTTGGGCTTAGCTCCAAATTGCTGTCCAGAATGGTAGGATAATTTTATAATTCCACCTACAAAGCATTAATGTCCCAATTTTTCCATATCTCCTTTGACATTTATTATTATCTTTTCCTATCATTTTAGCCAATCTGAAAGGTGTGGGGTAGTACCTCAGAGTTGTTTTAATTTGCATTTTTCTAATCAATAGTGATTTAGAGCATTTTTCACATGACTATAGATAATTTTAATTTCATCATCTGAAAATTGTGTGTTCATATCCTTTGACCATATACCAGTTGGAGAATGACTTGTGTTCTTATAAATATGACACAATTCTTTAATATATTTTAGAAATGAGGCCTTTATAGAAACGTTGGCTTTGAAATTTTTTTCTAAACTTTATACTTCCCTTTTAATCTTGTTTGTGTTGGCTTTGTTTGTGCAATTTTTTTTAAATTTAATGTAATCAAAGTTGTAAATTTTGCATTTCATAATGTTCCCTAGTTATTCTTTGATCATAAATTCTTCTTTTTTCCAAAGACCTGATAAACTATCCCTTGCTCTCCTAATTTGCTTATGTTATCACACTTTACACTCAAATCATTTTGACCTTATTTTAGTGGGAGTGTGAAATGTAAGTCTGTGCAGAGTTCCTGACATGTTATTTTCCAGTTTTCCCAACATTTTTTTGTGAAGTAGTGAATTGTTACCTGGGAAACTGGAGTTTTGCACTTTATTAGATACTAGATTACTCTAGTCACTGATTATTGTGTCATGTGTAACCAACCTATTCCACTGATCCACCACTCTATTTTTAGTTAATAGCAAATGGTTTTGATGACTCTAAAATATCAATTTCTCATTTGTAGGCCAAACTACTGTAAGAAAAATGAAAATTTTACCTAAATTGATCTACTTGTTCAACCAAACTGCCAAAAAAATTTTTTTTGGCAAGGAAAATAACAAAATCATCTAAAAGAACACAATTTTTTAGATTATTTATTTACCAGATTTATTAATTTATTTAGATAAATTGGTGATAAGGGCATTGTTTCATCCCTTATTGGGAATGTGTCCAGTTTTTCTCCAATTCAATTAATGTTTGCTGAGGGTTTTAGGTAGATACTGCTTATCATTTTAAGGAAAACTCCCTTGATTCCTATGCTCTCTAGTATTTTTTAATAGGAATGGGTGCTGTATGTTGTCAAAAAACTTTTTAATTAATTGTTCTTTAAATGTTTGGTAGAAATCACATGTAAATCCATTTGGTCCTAGAAGTTTTTTCTTAGGGAGTTCATTGATGACTGGGTCAATTTCTTTTTCTAAAATGGGACTATTTAAGTAATTTATTTCCTCTTCTGTTAATCTGGGAAATTTTTATTTTTATAAATATTCACCTATTTCTTTAGATTGTTAGACTTGCTTTTATACACTTGGGCAAAATAGCTCCTAATTACTGCTTTCATTTATTTTTTTCATTGGGGGTAAATTGACCTTCATATTTGATGCTAGTAATTTTGTTTTTTTTTCCTTTTGCTTTTTCTACTCAAATTAACAAAAGATTTATCTAATTTGTAGTTTTTTTTCATAAAACCAATCCTTATTTTTATTAAGTAGTTCAATGGTTTTCTTAGTTTCAATTTTATTAATCTCACCTTTGAGTTTCAAAATTTTTAATTTAGTATTTAATTGGGGGTGTTAATTTGTTCTTTTATCTATCTTTTTAGTTGCATACCAAATTCATTGATCTCCATTTTATTTTATTCATATAAATATTTAGAGATATAAAATTTCCTCAAAAAATTTCTTTGGCTGCATCCCATAGGTTTTGACATATTGTCTCATATTCATTCTTTTGGATGAAATTATTGATTGTTTCTGTGATTTGTTGTTTGACCCACTGATTTTTTAACATTAGATTATTTAATTTCCAATGGGTTTGTCTCTATTTTTCCCTGGCCCTTTATTGAATATAATTTTTATTGTATTGTGGTATGAAAAGGAAACATTTACGGTTTCTGTCTTTCTGCATTTTTAATTGTGAGAGTTTTATGCACTGATAGATGATAAATTTTTGTGTAGGTGCAGTGTACTGCTGAGAAAAAAAGTGTATTCCTTTCTATCCCTCTTTACTTTTTTTTCAGAGGTCTATCATATCTAAGTCTTCAAGGATTCTATTAGCTTCCTTCCCTATTTTCCTGCGCACGCATGCGCGCGCGCGCGCGCGTGTGTGTGTGTGTGTGTGTGTGTGTGTTTGTGATTAGATTTGTCTAATTCTGTGAGGGGGAGGTAGAGGCTCCCCATCAATATGGTTTTGCTGTGCATTTTTTCCTGTAACTGCCTTAACTTCTCTAAGAATTTGGATGCTCTACCACTTAATGCATGTACATTTAGTATCAAAATTACTTCATTACAACATTTAATAAAATGTAGTTTCCGTCTTTATCTCTTTAATTGGATTTATTTTTACTTTTGCTTGATCTGAGATAAGAATTATTACCCCTGCTTTTTTATTTTTTTGCTTCTGTTGAAGCAGATTAGATTCTGTTCTAGCCTATTACCCTTACTCTGTATATATCCCTGTTGAAATGTGTTTCTTTTAAACAACAATTTATAGGATTCTTCCTTTAAATCCAGTCTGCTATGCAGTTCCTTTTCACAGGAGAATTCACCCATTCAAATTTAGTTATGATTACCCACTCTATATTTCCCTTCATCCTACTTTCTCCTCTGGATATACTTTTGTTCTCTCTTTCCATCCTGTCCCTCTTCTTAGTTTTTCATTTCTAACCCAACCCACACTTTTTCTGTCCTTTCTATCACTACCTCTCCTTGCTTCTTTTACCCTTTTCTCCTAATATTTTTGCCCTCTCTTCTATCTAGCCCTTTCCTTTTCTTTTCCCTTCTTCCTCCTATGTCCTTAAAAGGTAAGATAAATTTCTTTACACAATTGAATGAATGGTATTCCATCTTTGAGCCAAAACTGATGAAATTAAACTTCAGACAATACCAATCCTTCCCTTTTCCCCCTCCTTTGTAACAGGTCATTTGCACCTCTTCATAAGATGTAATTTCTTCTTTTTTATCTCTCCTTTCCTCTTCTCCCAGAACAATCCTTTTCACCCCCCTTAATGTTTTTTTTCTTTGATATTATCATACCAGAGTACATTCATATCCACATTCTCCTCCATGTATGCCTCCTCTATCTGCCTCAATAAAATATACAGTTCTGAAGAATTATAAGTATTATTTTCCCATTTAAGGAGATAAAAAATTAAAACTTTAAATTATATATATATATATATATACATATATATAAAAACAGACTCAATAAAATATACATATATGAAGAAATATATATTTCCTCCATGTTTGCCTTTCTATTCTTTTGAGTCCTGTGTTTGAAAATCAAATTTTCTGTTTAGTTCTGGGTTTGTCAATGGGAATAATTGAAAGTCTCTTACTTCACTAAAGTTCCATCTCCTCCCCTGAAAGATGATGTCCAGTCTCTCTGAGTAGTTAATTCTTTTAACTCTAGGTCTTTTTTCCTCTGGAAGATTATATCCCAGGTCCTCTGATCCTTTATTGTGGAAGCTGTCAAATCCTCATAATCCTATCTGCTGCTCCTTGATACTTGAATTGGTTTTATCTGGCACTTTGCAATATTTTTTTCCTTGAGGTTATACTTCTGGAGTTTTGCAACACTATTCCTTGGAGTTTTTCTTGTGGAATCTCTTTCCAGAAGAGATCAATGGATTTTTGATGACTATCTCACCATCTGATTCTAGCATATCAGGTCAGTTTTTCTTGATGATATCTTGAAGAATGCTATCCAGGCTCTTTTTTTGTCATGGATTTTGGGTAGATCAACAATTTTTTTAAATTTCTCTTTGATATATTTGCCAGGTTGGTTGTTTTTCTAATGAGGTATTTTATATTTTCATCCATTCTTTCATTCTTTTTCATTTATTTAACTGATTCTTGATTTCCATTTGCTTAGTTCTTACTTTTAATGTGTGATTTTCTTCAGTTAACTTTTGTATCTCTTTTTCCATTTGATTAATTCTACTTTTCAAGATGTTGTTTTCTTCAGTGGATTTTCTTTTTGCATTTAGCCTTTTGTGTTTTTTCAGGAATTGATTTTTTCAGTGAATTTTTTTTTTTTTTTTTTTTTTTTTGTATTTGGTCAATTGCATTTTTTAAGAAATTACCTTCTTTTCCCCCTAAGCTGTTGACTTTCTCTTGGACACCTCTCATTTTCTTTTCTCATTTTTTTTTACCTCTCTTACTTGCTTTTAAAATTTTTTTATGAACATTTTTAAGAAACTTCTTTGGGCTTGAGACCAATAGATATCACTCTTTGACATTTCCTCTGTAGACTTTTTGCTCTCATTTGGGTTGGTTTTCTGGTCTTCCCTATCACCATAGTAGCTTTCTATGGTTGAGATTCTTTTCTTGTTCATTTTCTTTCATTCTTTTTTTCCCTACAATCTAATGAATCATAGAGTCTACCTTTGAAGTGGTCCAGTGGAAGCACAAGTAGCTCAGGAATCTAATTTCTGAATTCAAATGCTGCATTGGAATCTAAATATCTGTGATGTTGAATATGTTACTTAATTTCCTTGCACCTTAGTTTTAAAACCTAATAAAGTAATTTAATTGACTATATTTTTCCTAAGTACTAATTTAATTTATTTTTAATTTAAAAAACTACAGATACATTTAATTTTACATTATCATTGGCCAAAATATTCTTATTTTCTTTTCTAATCAGTGAGATATCCTTTATAATGATGAATAAAAATGTAACAAATATACATCAAGTTGGTAGAACTAAGTAAATATTAATATTAATCTTGTCTAAGGATATGTACAGTCTTCTATATTTGCATAATCTCCTGCTTCAGCAAAGAAGGGAAAGAGATTCATTGTTTTAGCTCTTCTTTGGGGGACCAAGTTTGACCACTGAATTTATCTACCATTTAGTTCCAATTATTTTATTTTTATTCTTTTAAGATTTGTCATCTTAGTGCACATAATTTCCCTAATTCTACTTACTTTATTTTGTATCATTAGAAAATAATAGCATAGTTCATAAACCATAAAATTATGCATACTTATACATAAAATCCAATTATATATATATATATATACATACATACATATATGTGTTCATACATACATGCATGTATATGCATACTTTCTGCCTTCAAAAATTATGGTAATATTCTTATGGTAATATTACATTGTATTATCCCTATATAAAACAATTATTTAGACATTTCGAATCAATCTACTTTGTTTTCAATTCTTTGCTGCTTCAAAGAGTACTATTATAAATATTTTAGTGTATTTGGGACTTCCTTTATATCTATGACCATTTTAGCACATATATAAAGCAGTGGGGCTTGCTGTCTTAATTTTTATTTTCCAACTAAACTACAAAACACTTTCCACACAAATAAAATCAGACCTAGTCAATTGGAAAAACATTAAGTGCTCATGGGTAGGCAGAGCAAATATAATAAAAGTGACAATACTATCCAAACTAATCTACTTATTTAGTGCCATACCAATCAAACTCCCAAGAAATTATTTTACAAATCTAGAAAAAATAGTAGCAAAGTTCATTTGGAAGAACAAGAGGTCAAGAATTTCAAGGGAATTTATTTTATTTTATTTTTTTATTTTTTTTTTATTTTTTTGCTGAGGCAATTGAGGTTAAATGACTTGCCCAGGTCACAAAGCTAAGGAATGTTAAGTGTCTGAGACCAGATTTGAACTCGGGTCCTCCCAACTTCAGGGCTGATGCTCTATCCACTGTGCCACCTAGCTGCCCCAAGGGAATTAATTTTTAAAAAAAGGCAGATGAAGGTGGCCTTGCAGTACCAGATCTAAAACTATATTATAAAGCAGCGGTCATCAAAACCATTTGGTACTGGCTGAGAAATAGAGCAGTCCATCAGTGGCATAGGAGAGGATATCAGGACAATCTAGGAAATAACTTTAGCAATTTAGTGTTTGATAAACCCAAAGACCCTAGCTTTTGGGATAAGTACTCACTACTCAGCAAAAACTGCTGGGAAAATTAGAAACTAGTGTGGAAGAAATTAGGGCTTGACCCACACCTAACACCACATACCAAGATAAGATCTAAATGGGTTCATGATCTAGATATAAAGAGTGATATTGTAAGCAAATTAGAGGAACATAGAATAGTTTATCTCTCAGACCTGTAGAGATAGAATAAATTTATATCCAAAGCAGATCTGTAACTCTTAATTGAACACCAGATAGATAATTTTGATTATATTAAGTTAAAAAGTTTCTGTACAAACAAAACTAATGCAGACAAGATTAGGAGGGAAGCATCAAATTGGGAAATCATCTTTACATTTAATGGTTCCAATAAAGGCCTCATTTCTAAAATATATGGAGAATTGTCTCATATTTATAAAAAATCAAGCCACTCTTCAATAGATAAATGGTCAAGGGATATGAACATACGATTTTCAGATGATGGAATTAAAACTATTTCTAGTCATATGTAAAGGTGCTCCAAATCACTATTGATTAGAGAAATGCAAATTAAGACAACTCTGAGGTACCACTACACCCCTGTCACATTGGCTAAAATGACAGGAAAAGATAATGACGAATGTTGGAGGGGATGTGGAAAAGCTGGGACACTAATACATTGTTGGTGGAACTGTGAATGGATCCAACCATTCTGGAGAGCAATTTGGAGCTATGCTCAAAAAAATTATCAAACTGTGCATACCCTTTGACCCAGCAGTGTTTCTACTGGGCTTATAGCCCAAAGAGATCTTAGAGGAGGGAAAGGGACCCACATGTGCAAGAATGTTTGTGGCAGCCCTTGTTGTAGTGGCTAGAATCTGGAAACTGAATGGATGCCCATCAATTGGAGAGTGGCTGAATAAATTATCGTGTATGAATGTCATGGTATATTATTGTTCTGTGAGAAATGATCAGCAGGATGATTTCAGAGAGGCCTGGAGAGAATTGGATGAACTGATTCTGAGTGAAATGAGCAGAAACAGGAGATCAATATACAAAGCAACAACCATATTATATGATGATCAATTCTGATGGACATGGCTCTGTTCAACAATGAAATATTTCAAACCAGTTTCAATTGCTCAGTGAAGAAAGCCATATATACCCAGAGAGAGGGATATGAAAATTGGACCACAACATACCATTTCCATGATCTCTATTGATGTTTGCTTGCATTGGTTTCCTTTCTCAGACATTTTTTGTTTACGTAGGTACAATTGTTCTTGCACAGCAAGATGAGTATGCAAATATGTATACATGTTGGACTTGTCAAGTATTTTAATATAATTAACATGTAGTGGACTTTCTGCCATCTAGGGGAGGGGAGGGGACTGGGGGGAAAATTTATAACAGAAAGCTTTATAAGGATCAATGTTGAGGAACTACCCATACATATATTATGCAAATAAAAAGCTTTAATTAAAAACAATTATTTTCCAGAATGGTTAGGCCAATTCAAAACTACACTATCAATGTATCAGTATATTCATCTTTTTACCACCACTTCAACATGGATTACTCATGTTTTGTCATATGTATCAATTTTCTTTTGATTTTTATTCTTTTATATGATTATTAACAATTAAAATTATTTACTTAAATTCAATAATATTTTATTTTTCCAGTTACCTAAATAGTTTTCAACATTCCCTTCTATAAGATTATGAATTTCAAATGTTTTTCTCACTCCAACTTTTACCTCACTCCTCCCCAAGACATGTACAATTATTTTAAATATATTTCCATATTAGTCATTTTGTGAAAGAAAAATCAGAACAAAAGGGAAAAATTATGAGAAAGAAAAAGCAAGCAGACAAATAAATAGATGAAAATAGTAGCTTTGATTCATATTCAGTCTATAGTTCTCTCTTTGGATGTGGATGGCAGTTTCCATCCCAAGTCTATTGGAATTATCTTGAATCACTGCATTGTTGAGAAGTGTCAAATCTATCAGAGTTGATCATCATATAACCTTGCTGTTATTGTATATATTGTTCTTCTGGTTTTGCTCACTTCACCCAACATCAGTTCAGACTTTTCTGAAATCACCCTGTTCATCATAGTTTATAGAACAATAATATTCCATGATATTCATATACCATAAATTATTCAGCCATTTCCCAATTGATGGGAATTCACTCAATGTCCAATTCTGTGCCACTACAAAAAGAGTTGTTACAAACACATTTGCACATGTAGGTCTTTTCATATTTTTTATTATCTCTTTGGGATACAGATCCAGTAGAGGCACTATTGGATCAAAAAGTGTGCATAGTTTTATAGCCCTTAGTTCTTAGACATAGTTCTTAATTGCTCTCCAGAATGGTTAGATCATTTCACAAATCCACTAACAATACATTAGTGTTTCAGTTTTTCGACATTTCCTCCAACACTTAGCATGATATTTTCCTTCATCTTAGCCAATTTGATAGGTGTGAGGTGCTACCTCAGAATTGTTTTTAATATCTTTTTCTCTAATAAATAACTATTTAAAGCATTTTTTTCATATGACTACAAATGGTTTTAATCTCTTCATCAGAAAGTTACCTGTTCATATTCTTTGACCATTTATCAATTAAGGAATGAATTATATTCTTATGAATTTGACTTAACCTTCAATATATTTTAGAAATGAAATCTTTATCAGGAACACTGCTGGGAAAATTGTTTCCCATGTTTCCAGTTTTCTGCTTCCCTTCTAATCTTGGCTGCATTTGTTTTGTTTGTGCAAAATCTTTTAAATTTAATAGAATCAAATTATCCATTTTGAATTTCAAAATGTTCTATAGTTCTTTTTTGACCATAAGATAAAGTCCTCTTTTCTCCACAGATTTGCCAGGTAAACTATCCCTTGCTCTCCTAATTTCCTTATACTATCACTCTTGATGTCTAAATTATGAACCCATTTCAACCTTGGTATAGGGTATGAAATGTTGATCAATGCCCAGTTTCAGAAATTATTTTAAGAATTTTTTTCCTGATCCAATCATTCTGGAAAGCAATTTGGAACTGTGCCTAAAGGGCTATGAAATTGTACATACCCTTTTGATCCAGCAATACTGCTACTGGGTCTGTATCCCAAAGATATCATAAAAAAGGGGAAAAGACCCATATGTACAAACATATTTGTAGCAGTTCTTTTTGTTGTTGCAAGGAATGGAAATTGAGGGGATGCCTATCTTTTGGAGAATGGTGTTGTAATGGAATACTACTGTTTTATAAAAAATGATGATTTCAGAAAAACCTGGAAAATTTTATAGGAATTGATGCTGAGTAAAATGAGCAGAAACAGAACCTTTTACCAGTAACAGCAAAATTGTGTGATGATCAACTATGATAGCTCTTTTCAGCAATGTAATGATCCAAGACAGTTCCAATAAACTTGTGATAGAAAATGCCATCCACACCCAGAGAAAAAACTATAAACACCAAATGCAGATTAAAGCATAATATTTTCACTTTTGTCATTGTTTTTTTTCTCATGGCTTTTCTCTTCTGTTCTGATTTTTTTTTCACATGAAAAATATGGAAATAGTTTAACATGATTGTACACATATGATCGATATGAGATTTATTGCTCTCTTGGGACAGGAAGAGGGAAGGAAGGGAGAAAAATTTGAAACACAAAATCTTACAAAAATAAATGTACTTGGAAAAAAATAAAATATTATTAATAAATGTGTTGTGGCAGGGAGAATTGTTTGTTCATATCCTTAAATATTTTTTGAGGAAACTGGTGTCCATTAAGCATAAGTGACTTTCCAAAAGTCATAGTTAGTTGTCAGCTTTATTTGCAGTCAGGTTCTCAAACTACATATCCCAAATTCTTTCCTCTGTGCCATACTCTAGCTAGTTATATTGAACCAACTAGCTAGAAAAAGACTTCTATATTTTAAGCCTGTCTTTTGAACTGACAATTCCTGTGTTATTTCTATTGAATCTCTGAGCTTAACTTTCTAGGTTAGGGATAATGTTTGGACCTGTGACTTAATTGGCATGAGAATTCTTGGTGAAGAACTTCCTCTACCAATTCAGGTCAGCAATTTCACTGTAAATCATAGTGTCACAGAACTGCCTAGAGAATTAAGAGATTAAGTGACTTTATGACAGGCAGGACCTGATCCAGATAGTCCTGACTTTGAGGGCATTTTTCTATCTGTCATGCAATTATGGTCATAAAATTTCTGTTAATTCTTATCATGCCTCTGGTCTTGGCAAATCCTAACTCAGGGATCTACAAAGTAGTCGAATGAAATTATGGTGAGGAGATTGTGTGCAAGTCTCCATCATGTCCCCTTGGATCTTAAGCAACTCACAAGTGTGAACTATATGGAAAAGTATTTGGTAAATTTCACCCACTTACTCCAAGTAACAGTTGTTTTTGAAACAATTTCTGTTTTGATCAGGCACAAAAGTGTTATACTTGATTTATTAATTAATTTGGAGTTGGGGGAGGTAGTAATTTACTCTCCTAATTTAAACTAATAGTAGTAATAGTTCACATTACCAGAGCACTCACAAGGGATACAAAGAAAAGATAGCCAGCAAATATATTTAGGTGGTGGTAGAAAAACTTCTTGTTGTTCTTGTTCAGTCATTTTAGTTATGTCCAACTTTTTGTGACCCTATGTGGGGTTTTCTTGGCAGTGATACTGGGGTGATTTGTAACTACATTTTCCAGAACATTTTGCAGATGAAGAAACTGAGGCAAACAGAGTTAAGTGACTTGCTGGGGATCATATGATAAGCATGTAAGATCAAATTTGAATTGAGGAAAATGAGTGTTCTTAACTCCAGTCACTAGACTGATAATCATATAAGTAATAAAAATATTGTTGCAGAGAAGAAGCATATAGATAAGTGATGGTTACTAAATAACTCCTTGTAACTGCTGCTACAACTATAAATATTTATCAGTTTTATTTTTTTTTCTGTATACTTAAATAGCAATGGATATACGGACTTACATGATTTCCCTGCAGTGCAGTATGAGTCCAAATATTGTGGAAGGAGATAATAGTTACTTGCCTGGTTTAGAATGAAGAGATCAACTAGTTCAATTTCTTCACTTTACAGATAAAACAAAATAATTACAATATGTTTTTTCCCAGGTTATGTAAGTATTGACTGATCAGAATTAGTATGTGAACTGAAATTACTTATGACTCCAAGTACAAAACTCTTTCTGGTTGACCATGATTAATCCTTAGAGAAATGGTTCCAAGTTATCCTTAAGGAACAAGAAGATAGGAGATGGAATTTGTTAAGGCTCATAACTCACATCCAATCATTTTCACAGAGCAAAAATTCCTTATTGTGTGGCACTTCAAAAAATGCTGTTTTCCTTCTTAGCTCTCTGTGGTTCATTTTCATACTTACAAAATTGGTTCCTCTCCTTTGCACTACTATTTAATCATTTTGTGCTATTTCTTCTGTTACTATATGCCAGAATTTTAAGACTTCATAATTCCTCATGTCACTGCTCTACTTCTTTTCAATCATTGCAAGTAAAGCCCATAGCTCACTATTGTATGTGTCAGCATTACAAAAACATCATGATAAATACCCTCTTCCTGAACAATCGGGGATACTTCAGGTTATGATTTTAGAGGCCTGAATAAGAGCAATTCAACTGCTGGAGGATACATTGAAAAAAAAAAGTTGTTTTCATAATAGATTTTAAATGAATTATAAACATTTTTATCATAAAATTTAAGTAAAAAAGCTACATTGTATTACATATTTAAATTAAAACATGCCCTATTAGAATTTAATTTGGGTCAAAATAACATTTTTCAATATAGATATCAATCTGATTAGTATTAACAGTGTTATCTATCAGATAATGATAATGATGCATGTGCAGCAGTGTTTAAGTGGGTAAAAATGAAGAATGTCTAAGATTTTATTTTGTATTTTACTATTTTTTTTCACTCTACAAATGTAAATGTGATATAGGTTAAGATGATGCTTCTTTATTTAAAATCTGAGGATATATATTTAACACCGAAAATTCATTATCACAAGAAGTAGTAGGTATATCTAGGGTCATGTCATTTTATATAACAAATATTTTATTTACACTTTTTTTTTGCATTACTTATATCAAATCTTTCTACAGGGAGGCCCAAAGACATCAGGAGGGTGATACCTTGATTTGGGTATGAATTGGATTTAAGTGAAGCAGAGTTGTGCAAAGTCATCAGCCTCCCCTCTCTTTCTTAAAGTGTTGTCAAAGTCTAATACCAAGACTTAAGGTAAAATAATAGACACTGGCCTGGGATGTAGTGGGTGACCTTGGCCTTTCTAAATCAAGACCTCCTACCAGTATTGGGTTCCATATTCCTAACTTCTATCAATTAGAATATTTAATGACATCACAATTGTTGACTTCTGCTTAATGTTCCAAATATTTCTACATTCTCCTGTCTATGTCTTGGCAATTCAGCCTGTAAACCCAGGGAGAATGAATTGTTTATGACTCTATTTAATTAAATTACTGATACAGTATTAGTCCTTAAGAAATATGAAATATCCTTACAATAAAAATTTTCTATAGCATAAAAAGTTTCTAAATGCTTCTATTTAGCAAGTGGAATATGTAATAGGACTTAATGATACCCAGCACTGTTAATAGTATTGCTCTTGTTAGATTGCTGGTATTTCTTCAAATGTAGACAGATGAAAATCCTTATACCTTATTGCTTTACTCATGTCCTTAGGGATTAAGTTCATTTTACTCTTAGTCTGATTGAAGTTCACATGCTATTCTCTCTCTTTTGTAAATCACTTCCCAGATCCAAATGAAATAGAAGTCAGTTTAAAATAAATAACACATGGATCAATATGATTCTCTTCTTCCAATCTTGTTCGTGTTTGCATGAATGCACATATACACCCACATACAAACACATTCACATAAATATCTTCCTGTTTTTATATATAGATTTTTTTTTAAAAAATCACCTTATTTTTATTATATAACATTCAACCTGATACATGGATGCCTTCAAAAATATCTATGAATGACATTTATATTTTTTTCTTTCTTCTACATTTCTATCAAATTCATTATCTTCTTTGCATTCATCCTTTTCTCAAACCCATTTCTTCTCTAAATTCCCCTATTTCTCTTGAGAACACCATTATCTTTCCAGAGAAGTAGATTTGCCACCTCAGAATCATCTTGATGCTTCATATTTCTTTAACCAATATCTCCAAAAAGTTGCCAAGTCTTTATTTATTTTAGCTCAACATAACTTGCATCTTTTCCTTGCTTTCTACTCTCACATCTACCACACTTGATTAGTCTCTCATCACTCTTCCTTGAACTTCCATAACCTCTTAAATGATCTCATTCCTTTCCTTTCTCCAACTGATACTCCACATGGTTGTCTAAGAAATTTTCCTAAAGAATAAGTCTAATCATATTATTTCTTTGCTCAATAAATTTCTAACAACTTTTACTTACCTGTAGGAACCTTGCCATTTTTCATACATTTTGTGTCTGAACACTTCTCTTCATAAGTTTAGTCATCATGTTAATTCAGGCCCCATCATCTTTCCTCTAAATTATTTTAACAATCTGACTGACTTCCGTTCCTTATGTCTCTTAAAGCTCCAGTTTCCTCTGAGCATTGCTTCCAAAGTGATTTTCCTTAAATGCAGATAGGACTAGTAAGGCATTCTAAACCAATTTTGTCAGTTTCCTATTACATATAAACTTTTCTCTTTAGTATTTAAAGCTGTGCATAATTTGGCCTCAATATATCTTTCTTGCTTTCTTGGACATTATTCCCCCCATTTAAATTCTGCATTTATCTGAACTATTCTCCAATCTTTTTCTTACTTACATATCCAATTTCTTATCACTGTGTCTTTTTGGTCACTTTCCCTATCCACCTACCATAATACTTGTAATATACTTCCTCCTCACTTCTGTATCATAATCTCACTCTTCTTTACAATACTAACTACAATTACTAAGTACAATGTAGTTAGCAACTTTCACTTTGGCTGAATTATCAGGATATTTCAGGTGAAAGATGTTAACTTTACTAAACTGTATATAAACCCCTGATTTTTGCTGTAAAGTATTCATTAAATCATGTTTGAGTTAAACAAATATAAAGGATGAAGCTATTATTTATAACTCCACTTAACTTTAAAGTACAAGTTTTCTATGACGTTTTGTGTTACCCATATGATGCATGTGGATTTCCTAGGTGAAATACTGACTTTGTTTATTTTCTGGAGACAATGAATTAAACCGCAACAACTCAAATGTAATACTCTTTAAGATTTAGCTTCCCTGTCTTAGAAAATACTCTGAATTGGTCAGCCAAAAGTTATTGTACCCATTTTACAACTGAAGAAGTGATCTCAAAGAAGTTAGATAATTGTCCTAAGTTACAATAGCAAAAACAAACTAAAGTCTTTTTATTCTTTTTTTTTTTTTGAAGTTTATTACTTCCTCCCTCTCCCATGATATCTCTCTGATGTCAAAAGAGAGGAAGGAGAAATAAGTTATAAAGGGAGCAGAATTAGGCCCTCTTGAATGAGTAGTTCAGCAAATTAGAAGCTATAAAAACATTTGAAAAGAGATGGCTTATTAATTTTTTGTTCCTCTTTATCTCATAGAGAATAGACTTCAAGATATTGTTAAGTGACATAGGTATGTGGGGGAGGAGATTTCTCTTTCTCTTTGTCTCTCTCTCTCTCTCTCTCTCTCTTGTGTATGTGTGTGTGTGTGTGTGTGTGTGTGTGTGTATAAAACAGTTTCATGGTGAAGGAATATGTGTTTTTAAGTGGTGAGTTTACATACTAATGTTTTTAAGTGATGAACATATATCAATTGATTTGTAAGAACCATTTGCAAATCATCAATGGATATGAAAAGATAGTTTTCAAAGGTAGAAATCCAAGTCATCAACAACCATATGAAAAGTTTTCTAAATTTCAAATTGGAGAAGTGAAAATTAGAGAAACTGAGGTTCAATCTCATGAAATTAGGAAAGATGAAAAAAAAAAGGAAAGTGATACAATTGCACTATATTCTCCCAAATAATGATAGATCTAAACAATTGGAAAAATATTAATTGCTCATGGGTAGGCCAAGTCAGTATAATAAAATTACAATACTATTTTATTTACTTATTGAGTGCCACGCTGATCAAACAATTGAGGGACTGTTTCACAGAGACAGAAAAAAAAATAATAACAAAATTCATTTGGGAAAAAAAAAGTCAAAAATGTTTAGGGAATTGATAAAAAATGTGAAAGAAAGCTGCCTTGTAGTACTAGATTTCAATATTACAAAAGTGGTAATCATGAAAACGCTGTTACTGGCTAAGAAATAGATTGGCTGATAAACAAAGAGATTAGGTATACAAAACACAGCATTAAATAACCATGGCAATCTAGTATTTGATAAACCCAATGATCCAAGCTTTTGGGATAAGAACACTCCATTTGACAAAAATCACTGGGAAAACTGAAAAAAAAAATGTTGGCAGAAACTAGGTATAGTCCAACCTCTTATACTGCATACCAAGAAAAAGGACAAAAACAATAAATGACTTAAATGTAAAGAGTGATACTATAAGTAAACAAGAGAAGCATGGAAAAATGTACCTGTCAGATGTATTGATAAACTCTTGTTTATGACTAAACAAGGTGGGGGGGGGGAAGAAGAGAGGGATGGAGGAAGTAAAGAGAGAGGAAAGAAAGAAGAAAAACAATAAAGAAACGAAAGAAGGAAGATGCAGGAATAAAGAAAGAAAAAGAAAGAAGGAAAGAAAGAAGCAAGGGAAGAGAGAATGAACAAAAGGAGAGAGAGAGGAAGAAAGAAAAAGAAACAAGAGGGAAAGGAAGGAATGCAGAATAGGAGAAAGGAAGTAGAGAAGAAAAGGAGAAAAGAAAAAGGAAGAAGGAAGGAAGAAAAAGAAAGAAAGAAAGAAAGAAAGAAAGAAAGAAAGAAAGAAAGGAAGAAAGGAAGAAAGAAAGAAAGAAAGGAAGAAAGGAAGAAAGAAAGAAAGAAAGAAAAGAAGAAAGGAAGGAAGAAAGAAAGAAAAGAAGAAAGGAAGGAAGGAAGGAGGAGGGAGGGAGGGAGAGAAGGAAAAAAGGAAGGAAGGAAGGAAGGAGGGATGGAGGGAAGAAAGAAAGGAAGGAATGAGGAAGAAGCAGGAAAGAAGAAGGAAAGGAAAGAATGTAGGGTGGGAAGAAGGAAGCAGAGAAGAGAAACAAAAGAGGAGAAGGAAGGAAACAAGGAAGGAAAGAAAGAGGAAGGAAGGAAAGAAGGAAGGAAGGAAGCAAAGAAAAAGAAAGAAAGGAAAGAAGGAAGGAAAATAGAAGAAAAGAATACAGAATATGCTATTCTAGCCTTTTTTTTAAGGCACAGGAGGAAGGAGGGTGAAAAATCACAGAGAAACAGAGCAGCTTTAAAATTTACATATTTGATTTGTTATATATTTAAATAGAGGAGAAAATTATACATAATGAGGATTAACAATTTCATGTAAAATCTTCAGACATTCTAGCTGAGAATCAGACATGACTGAAATAAGTGAACAACAACAATCTGGAAATGATTGTTTTATTTGGCATTTGGTAAAATGTAAAATATACCATTTCTAAAAACAAACAAGAAAAATTAGTTGAAATTTGTCAAGATACTTTTCTCAAAAATCTACCACTTGTGGACCAGATTTTATCATTCTGTGATGGTCAAAGCATTCTTTTTTACTTCCTTGTACATAGAATTTCATTTCCCATCTCTGAGCCTTTATCCGATTTCCCTTCTATTCTTGAAAGGCATTCCCTCCTTATTTCACTTGGAAAATTGATTTAAGCAACTAATGTCTACTTCATCCCTAATTTTCTTCTTAACAGCCTTTCAAAGTGCTTGAGACTACTATTTTTGGATGGTATTTTATATTTTTCCCCAATTACATGTCGAGACAATTTGCAGCATTAATTTTTACAAGATTTTGCATTACAAATTTTTCTCCCTCTCTATTCCTCTCTTCCTAAAACAGTAGGCAATTTGTAGTAATATATACATGTGCTACTGTGTAAAACACATTCTCTTATTAGTCATAGCTGTGAAAGAAGAAACAGAATAAAAGGGGAAAAATGTGAAAAGGAATAAAATAAGTAGGAAAAAAGTATGCTTCAATTTGTATTCAAAGTCCTTAAGTTTTTAACCTAGAAATGGATAGCATTTTACTTCACGAATTCTTTTTACTTGTCTTAGACCATTTGTTGCTGGGAAGAGCTAAGTAATTCACAGGTGATCAGTAAAATGTTTTTTTTTTTTAAATTTTGTTTTGCATCAGTTGTTATAAATCTTTCCAAGTTTTTCTGAAACCAGACTGTTCATCATTTCTTATTGCACAATAGTGTCCATATACCATAGCTTGTTCAGTTATTCCTCAATTGATAGACATCCCCTTCAGTTCTAATATTTTGTCACCACAAAAAAAGCTTCTATAAATATTTTTAGGTATGTAAGTTCTTCCCCTTTCTTATGATCTCTTAGGGATACAGACTCAGTTGTAATATTGCTGGATCAAAGAGTTTATACAGTTTTATAGCCCCTTGGGTATAGTTCCAAATTGTTCTCTAGACTATGAAATTAGTTTACAACTCCACCATCAGTGCATTAGTGTCCTAATTTTCCCACATCCTCTCCAATACTTATCATTTCTTCTTTTGTGTATGTATGTCCACATTAGTCAATCTGATAGGTATGAGATGGTACCTCAGAGTTTTTTTAAATTTGCATTTTTCTAATCAAAAGTGATGTAGATCACTTCTTCATACCTTAGTTTTGATTTCTTCATCTGAAATTTGCCTGTTCATATTCTTTGCCCATGATCAATTGGAAAATAGATTGTATTCTTAGAAATTTGGTTCAAGTCTCTATATATTTGAGAAATGAGACCTTTGTGAAAGATCTTTGCTAGAAAGATTGTGAGCTTTCTGCTTTCCTTTTAATCTCGATTGCACTGATTTTCTTTTATGCAGAGCTTTTTAATTTAATATAATCTAAATTACTTAATTTACATTTCATGTTTATCTTTTGTTTGGCACGAATTCTTCCCTTCTCCATTTATCTGATAAACCATTCCTTACTTTTTTACTTTGCTCATGGTGTCACCCTTTATGTCTAAATCATATACCCATTTTGACATTATCTTGGTATATGATGTGAGATATTGGTCTACATCTAATTAATGCCCATTTGTTACTGTTTTTCATCTGTAACTTCTTATCTCAAAGTCAGGAATTTTTGGGTTTATCAAACACTAGGTTATTATGGTCATTTACTATTTATGGTATTTTGTGTAACCAGTCTATTCCATTGATTCACCACTCTATTTCTTAACCATAAACAGATTGTGCATTTCCCTCCATCTTATATTTCCTCCTGTTCTTCTCTCTCTCAATTTCATTCTTTCCCTCCTTGGAAGTGTTTTGCTTCTTTCTATTATCTCACCAATCTGACCATTTTTTCTATCACCCCCTCCCATCCTTTTACTTAATCTCCTTTCTTCCTTCTTTTTGGTTGAGTAAGATAGATTTCCATATTCAATTGATTATGTAAATTATTCCCTTTTTGAGGCAATACTGATGAGAGTAAGCTTGAAGTGATGTCCATCATGAATCTTTCCCTCAACTGTAATAGTATTTTTTGTGCATCTTTATGTGAAATAATTTATCCCATTCTATCTCTCCCTTCCTTCTGCACCCGATGCACTTGTCTTTCTCATCACTTATTTTTTTGTCATTTCCTTAAATTCACTTTATTTCAGTACTGTGTGTATGTTTCTTCCAGCTGTACTATTAGTAGTCCAATTTTTAGGAATTACAAGTATCATCTTCCCATGTAGGAATTTAAACAACACAGCTCCATTAAATACTTTGTGTTTTTTTCCCCTTTTTAGGATTCTCTTGGTTTTTGACATTGGATAGATATTATTTGTTTGTAGTTATTTTTTTTTCTTCCTTGAAGTATTCTGCTTCACTTTGTTGGGTAGGTGATTTTTGGTTTTAATCATAGCTCTTTTGTCTTCTGAAATATTATGTTCCATGATCTCTGATCCTTCAATGTTGCAGCTACTAAATCCTGCATAATTCTGATTGTGGCTCCCTGGTTTTTGAATTATTTATTTCTCACCACGTGCAATATTTTCCCCTTGAGTAATAACTCTGTTATTTTGTCTACGATGTTCCTTGGAAGGTTTTTGTTTGTTTTTTGGTGGGGAGATGGAGGCAGGCTGTGAAGGGGCAGGAAACTTATTCATGAGGTGATTGGTAGACTCTTTCAAAGCTTATTTTCCCCTCTAGTTATTGGATATCGGTACAGTTTTCCTTGATAATTTTCTGAAAGATTCTCTCCAGATCCTCCTTTTGATTATGGCTTTCAGGTAGTGCAATGATTCTGATGCTATCTTTCCTGAATACTTTCCATGTCACTTTTTTTTTTTCCCAATGAGGTATTTTACATTTTCTTCTATAGTTTCATTCTTTTGAATTTGATGATTCTTGATGTCTCATAAAATCATTAGCTTCCACTTGTCCAATTCTAATTTTTAAGGAGTTGTTTTCCTCAGCATTTGTGCTTCCTTTTCCATTGTTCAAATGAAGTATTGTTTTCAGCAATGTATTTTTGTATCTGCTTTGTACTGCTTAAGTGATTGTTTTCTTTTTCCAAGCTTTTAATTATTTTTTCATAATTCTTTTGCATCACTTATTTCTTTTCCCAATTTTTATTTTATCTCTCATATATGATTTCAAGCTCCCTTTTAAGCTCTTCCATGAGTTTTTT
>JAJPUD010011327.1:24582-44413 GCA_023553655.1 Myrmecobius fasciatus | reverse complement strand
AGAGAGAGAGAGAGAGAGAGAGAGAGAGAGAGAGAGAGAGAGAGAGAAATGTCCTGGATTCTGGCTCAGGAATATTTTTGCTGGGTTCCAGTTCAGCACCAGGCCCACAACTGCTTATTCTGAGTCAGGGGGAGAAAGGAGACAAGAGTAGGGCTCTGTGGGTGTGGCATCCATCCCGAGACCCAAAAAATTGGGGAATGTGGGTGAAATAATCCCCTTCCCTCCTCCAGTCCACAAGGTAGGTTCTCTGAAAAAGCCTGGATATTCCTATTTCCATCTTCACTTAACCTGAGAGGGATAAGGGTTTCAATATGTATGTTTGAGAGGGTGGGTGTTGTGTGTATTTGTCAGCCCCAATGTGTCTCGGTGTGCTAAGGCTCACCCCCAAAGGATTTCAGAGCACTTCATCCTCTCGCTCCTCTTTTCCTCAGCAGCTGCTGATGAAAAGACTTGGGCAGAGAGGGAATTGATACGTCCTTAAAAATTCAAGGGCTCCTCGTAAACAGAAACTTTTAACACCGTTTAAAGTTTCAATACTGCTGAGGAGGGGGATGGGGAGACTGGGAGGGGTACACTGGGCAGGGGGCCTGGCTTCTTTTGGGGTAACTTAAAAGAGAACAGCTTCCTCCCCTAGTTTAGGGGGACCTGCAAAGCAAGTAGTCAAAACCAAGGATGGTACCTTTCTTTATCCAGGTCCCTGCCCCCACTCTATTATCGGGAACACTGGTGGACATTAACCCAACCCCCCCAATAAGGAGTCATCCATTTAACTTCAATTCTTCAGAATGGACCCACAAAGCCGAGGAGTAGAGAGTGTGAGGCACTGGATCTTTTTGGATCCCCAACCCATTCTGCTGCCTCTCAGCAACCACAGAGCTCCAGGACTGCTATCTTCCTCCCCCCTCCCCTAAAAAAAATTACCTGTTGCAAACTGACCTGCTATGGAAATGGAATGGAGTCAAGAGAATAAGCCACCTCTAGACCTTCCTACCAAAATATCTTTTGTGGGCCTTTTGCTGAGTGAGTCCAGGTGGCTGAGCTGTCATGGAAGAAGAAGGCAGTTCCACATTTAGCCTGACCACAGATTAGATAGGAAGAAATGGAGGTTCAGGGTGAAATGCCCCTCAAAATTACCTGTGAGTCTTGCTCTACTTGCCCTTCCCATCTGTGCCCCTACGGAGACTTCTCTCCTGGGCCAGCTTAGGGGAACTCGGGGGGAAGAAATCATTCATCAACTAGAAACATAATAGCATGTATACAGAACTTATCTTCCTCTATTTTTTGACGTCTATCAACTCATCTGAACATATTACTGGATCTAGATCCTGGTGTAGCATGTATAGGAAGGAGATTTCATTTGTATAGGGAACTTGTAGGTGAGGAAGCTCCCTCTATTAATTCAGGGCCACATCTTCTACAATTCAGTTTTAAGAGAATGGCCTGGAACACTTAGAGATTAAATAGCTTGCCTAAAGTCATGAGGGCTAGGGTCTGGGACAGAACTCAAATCCAGGTCTTTCATGTTCCAAAAACAGCTCTCTATACAGGATATATATATATATATACATATATATATATATATATACATATATATATAACATGTCTTAAATTGCAAAGCACAATGGGTACAAAATAGTAACTCATCTTAGAGATGCAATTGTGATGCAATGATGGAAAATCGTTTTCCCCTCCCATCATTCCCTTACAAACTTCACTGATGACCACAATGTGTGTGAACATATGCACAACTAGAAAAGAAAAAAAAAACATTTTCATTCTATTTCATTTACAACTGGTCTGGTGGAGGTAGGAGCAGAGCATTAATAAGAAAGTAGCAGTAGGGATGGTCCTTCAAGTCTAGTGGGTGCACACACACACACACACCCAGACACACCTGACCAATAAGAAATCAACTAGAATGAGATGGGGGGGTGAAAAGGGTTTCCCTGGAGCAAGCCTCCAGCAGGTAGTTTGGGCACAGCTGGAATGTCACAGCTGGAATGCCCCAATGTTCCTCCTGGCTAAGGCTGTCCACCTGGCCCCAGTTGGCAGCAGGTGCGGCCCTTTCACAATGCAGGTGTGTGCAGGGGGAGATGGGGAGGACTGAAAACATCTAGGGGCCCGGCTGGCAACTTCCAGGGCTTTGGAATGTTTGGAGCAGCTGAGTTCCAGGCAGGAGTGGGGTGTGGGAGAAACTGTTGGAGAAGTCTGTCCTGCCCCCTGTGGGCTGGGCTAAACTGGGAAAGGGGAGCCCTGAAGTCTCATTAGGGCAGCAGCTGTATTTGGTTCCTACCTGGGGGACAAATGGGAGGAGGATAAACTGGGAATGGTATGTGGAGATGCTATTTATATTGTAGAGCAAAGAGAGTGGATGCTTCTGGTCTTGAGGGCCAGGTTACAGGTTTGTACTGTACTTGACACCTTTCCTTACTTCAGCCCCCTCTTTCCCACCCTACCCCTTCTCTTAATTCCCCCTTTCTCCTGTCCCTCTCCCTTACTTCTCTTTACCATAGGTCACATCCCCAAACCCTCCTCCCTCTCTCGCCCCCCTTCCTCCTCAATTTCCTTTCTTCCCTACTTCCCATCTCTTCCCATTCTCCTTTTCCCTCATCCTCTTCTTTCTATTCCAGATCACTCTCCCTTCAACCCTTTCTTTCATTTCCATACGACACATTCTTTCCTAGCCATTCTTTTCCTCCAGCCCTTGGACTCCCTCTAAGCTCTCTTCTCTCTCTCCTTGTCCAACCTCTTCCTCTTTTCTTCTCTCCATCTACCCCCATTCAAGTGTTTCTCTTTCCTTACCCTATTAAGCTAGGGTAAGGAAGCTCACTGGTTTCTTACTCTGACATTCTTGCCCACCTAGACCTGATGATAGAACCTATAGGTAGGATTAGCTGTTAATGGAGATAAATAACATCCTTGAAATTCCCCAAAAGTATTCCAGAACCTCCAGAATCTTCAAATCCAAGACAAAGATCTTCAGTAACAAAATTTGTCTCATTTTTGTCTTTGTACTGCCTACATCTAGCATAATACCTGGCCACTTAATATTTCTCTAAAAGTAGCTTTGGGTTGGGGAACTGTAAAATTGGGGTGTGGTACAAAGCTAATGGACTAAGCTAAGAAACTTACTGGGGTCTCTGTTCCATGATTAATTTGCAAAGACAAATCATTTCCCTTCTCAGTTTCCTCATCTGTAACACTAGAATATTAGTACTTTACCAACCCAATTCATGATACTATGCTGAGGATCAGATGAGAAAAAGAAAGGGAAAGATTCCATATAAATTATTATTATTATTATTATTATTATTATTATTATTATTATTATTATTATTATTATTACTACCACTACTATTACTACTACTACGACTACTAGTTATAATAATCTCCTGAGGCAGGATGGCAGTATCAATAAAGTGTGGGACTTGAAGTCAGAAGACCTGGCTCTGGGTCTCGTTTCCATACCATATGACCCTGAGCATGTCATTTAATTTCTTGTGTCATTTAACCCTTTAGTAAAATGAGGCTGATAAAACCCACAATGACTATTGTGAGGGCGGATGTGAGGCTTGAAAAAGATCAGTTATGTGAATTGCTTTGAAAACGTCAATGTGCTATATAAATGCTAGTTATCTTTGGGGTTCTTCAGAGTGCCCAGAGGGTTTTAGTACTCTGCCCACTTAAAGTCAACTAAGGTTCTTTCTGAGTGCTTTGGAAGTTTAGAATCATTGATTCAGCCATTCTTCAAGATTCCTACATTCACAGACACAATCACAATTCCACCGAACACCTGGTAGGAAGGAGGAACCTGTGGGTTTTCCCTAAGGGAAACAGAGAAACAGTTTGGGAAACTTTTCATTTGTAGCCAAGGGACCCCAGAAGACCCTAACAGAAACTTGGAAATGTAGCCTGAATAAGACTTCTGTTTGAGGAAGGGCAGGGCTGGGAAAGCTTTTGGATGAGCCTGGGGGGGGGGGGGGAGGTTGTATCTGTCTGTGTCTGTAAATGTGTGCTTGTGTATTTATTTGAATGTGCATACAAATCTTTACATTTGCAAAGTGAGGCTGTTAGATTAGATAATTCCTAAAATCCTTTCCTTCTCAGTCATATTTCATGAACTTGTGTGTATTTGTGAGTGTGACAATGTGTATTTGTGTGTATCTATGTGTGAGCACAGAAATATTATATAAGTCCGCCTTAGTCTCCATGATTGTGAGTATATAGCTATGCATAATTGGCTACATGAGTCTGTAGGATTATGTCTGAGTCTTTGTGATTATATGCTTGTATTTGTATGAGAGTGAATCTGAGTGAGTGTGCCATGTGACTCTATATAGGTAAGTGTGAGTATACAGATGAATGTTTGTGTAAGTTGTATGTACAGCCTATGTCTAAGAATAAGTGTATGAGTCTGTACCATGTGTCTATTTGTAGTCTTTTTTTGTGTGTGTATAAGTGTCTGGGGTGTGGGGGAGGTATAAATCTGGATAGGTGTATGTCCCTATGCGCTTGAATCCTCCCCAGACATTCTCCCATTTCGGGGTCAAGGTTGAATAATTCTCTTCCCCCTGCTCCTCACCCCACTCACCCACACAAGTCTGTGACCCAAAGGCAAATTTTCCTCTAGCCCCCTCAATGCCCGCCCCTCTCCCTCCAAAGGCACACACTCAGACTAGAATAGTCCAGCTCTTTGATCCTCCCGCCTTAAACCAAAATTCAAGGCTTCCATTGCTACCCCCTTCTCCTCTGACAAAGAACGAGAACTGCAGAATCCAGTGCACTGGAAGCCTCCTCTACTGTTCAGATGTAGCTGCTGCCGTCTTGGGGGCACTAAGCGCTGCTTAAAAACAGGAACCAGGCGGGGGAAAGATAGGAGACAGAACCCACCCCGGGGCAAAGACAGCTGGGGGTGGGGAGGGGCAGCTGGCATCTCGCGGGAGAGGCTGCATTCCAGCCCCACTGGGTCCGCAGCTGTGCCCAGAAACGAGGGCCAGGCCCGGGCTTGGCTGGCACTGGCAGAATTCCGGTCCTGTGCCCATTTGGAAGGGCGGGGGTCGGCAGGGAGACTAAGGTCCAGGGAGGGGCAGAATTAGAGAGCTGGGGGGAAAGCAAGAAGTCAGGAATCCTGACGCCATCGCTTTCTTGGCTTCCCCCTGAAAATGATTTAATCCGACTGACGGACAAACCGTGACCTTGTTCTCTGTTTCTCTCCTCTTCACTTGGTCTCTGGATTTCTTTGGCTCTCAGTCTCTCCCTCGAGGCTGCAGATAACCAGAATTGTTAGGGCTAGGGAAATGGAAAGAGTAGTGACCCTATCTTCTCTCAGGTGCGGGGACCCTGCCCCGCCCTCCCGGTCAGACCCAGCCCAACTCTGTCCCGCCCCGCCTCTCACCCCCCACTCTGGGACCCTGGGCGCCTCGCCTATTTCCCCAGGTGCACGAAGCTGCCCTAGGCCGCCCTCCCTGCTCTATCTGCCCAACTTTCCACGGGGGAGGGACCTGCACCAACGTGCCCTGGCCCGGCTAGAGCGGGGGCCCACACGTGCCTGGCACGGGCATCTGTGCCACATCCCCACCTTCCAGATCACTGAGGGAACTATAGCCTTCTCCCCAGCAGCACCAAACAGGCCCTGAGCTACACACACTGTTACACCCGGACCTCCCTCAGGGACACACCCTCCCACCACTGCGGAGAATACACAGCCCCACGGACACACACTCACAGCTTCCAAGAACACACACCCTCAAGATACAGCCCCGAGGACGCTTTGTCCCTAGATTGCAACCCTCGAACCCACAGCTTCGTGTGGACACACAGTCACTATCTCAGGATAACATATGGGCCCACAATCCCATACCTCGCACTGACAACAGTCTCTGTCTATCTGTCTGTCTGTCTGCCTCCCTCCCTCCCTCTCCCCCACCTCCTTCTCGGTCGGTATAAGCTGGGAGCCCCCTAAGGGGGAGGTGGGGGGGATGCGCAGCTGTCTGCAGTGGGTGCCAGCCCCACTCCAACCCCCAAATAATGAATATTCATAGGTACATCGGGCCTCCCCGCGCACAAGCCTTTGGGGAGCGCGTGGTCTCCAGACAGCGACGTGCGCGTTCTACCAATTCCGTGCACGCGCGCGAGCCCTCACATTCACCGCCCCACCCCCGCCCTATCCCCCAGCTTGAGCCTACGGGCCTAGGTCTCCTGAGGGGTTACTGCTCTAGGTCGGAGATCCGCTGTGTCAAAATTCCCAGACTGAAAATTGGGCGGAAGGGATCCTCGGTATTGGAAGAGCAGAAATCAGATACAGCAAAATAACCTTGTCCCATACAAGGGGGAGGAGGGGGGACATGCAACAAATACTTAAGGAAGGCTGGCGGTGGGCAGCAGGAAGTGCTGGACCAAGGAGAGCTGGCCCTAGAGCCAAGGTTCTGAGTTCCATCTCTGATAAAAACTCACTTCGTGAGCCTCGCAACTTCTGTCCTCTAAAGCCATACATAGCTGGGAAGAGGGACTAGTACTCCATATCAATGGAGTACCTTACCATTCGATACCCCTCTCCCCATTACCACCCCTTATCCCCCCAAGATCCAGAGCCGGAGTGAGCAGCGGGGAAGTCCACAGCTTAGATAAGACTGTGCTGTTTCCATGAAGTTCACAGACTAATAGGCCAAATCAAGCAACTCCTCTCCTCTCCTTGTGCACCCCCCCAACACACACGGGCTCAGGAGATCCTCCGATGCTCCTGCTTGTCGGCATGGGGTGACCCCTAGGATGTCCAATCCACTTCCATCCCAGAAAGTTCTCTGCAGATGAGAAGGAGGTCTCGCCATTTTCTTTCTTTCTTTCTTTTTTTTTTTTTTTTTTTGCTGAGGCAATTGAGGTTAAATGACTTACCCAGGGTCACACAGCTAGGGAATGTTTGTTAAGCGTCTGAGACCAGATTTGAACTCAGGTCTTCCTGACTTCAGGGCTGGTGCTCTATCCACTGTGCCACCTAGCTGCCCCAAGTTCTCGCTATTTTCCACCAGCATAGCTGACTCTTCTTCCTTAGAAGCAGCTAGTGGTGTAGTGGTTAGAGCCGTTGGCCTAGATTCAAGAAGACTGGCCTTCAGATCCAGTCTCAGAAGCTTACTAGCAGTGTGAGCCTTAGCAATTCACTTAACTTCTGCCTGACTCAGTTGCTTCATCTGTAGAATGGACATAATATCTCTTCACAGAGTTGTGAGGATCAAGTGTCATATTTGATATACTGGCACATCATAGGTGTTTTTAGTAGATGCTTGTTCCCTTTCTCTTCCCTAAAGGCAGGAAGTAGACACTAGTCCTTTGGAGGACTTAGGATAGGAGGGGCTGGCAAGCTTCAATAAAACAAAACCATCTATAACCAGCCCTAATACAGAACATTTGCAAAGGGACTCTGGAGTTAAATCCTAGCTTTGCCGTGTAAGGCCTCTTCCAATTGGAGCCCATGATCCCATAATCGAGGGGATCATTTCTAATATCCCTTCCACCCCCCAAATTCTGTGATTCTCAGTGATGTTAGCCTTCTTAAAAGCAAGCAATTCAGGGCCATTACTGATGATTCTAGGGGAGGCTTTTCTTAGGGGATGGTATATAAAGAATATAGTGGCACTGATTGCTCCTTTCCACCACTTTCCCACTTCAGGTGGGAGGAAAAAGCATACTAGACTTGGTATAAAATATATATATATATATATATATATCCTTCCCCAGGATTTTTTTTTATCAGTAGGAAATTTTTCTGTTCACCCAACAGTAATAATAGTTGATACTTAACCCCTCCCCCTTTTTCTTTACAAAGTGCTTTACATAATTTTATTTGATCTTCATCACAAGGACCCTGCAAAAAGGTGTTTCAAATGTTATGTCCCATTTTACAGACAGGTCAAGCTTGAAGTCTCGTAGCAAGTGGGCAGTGCTTAACTCAAATTCAGTTTTTCTAAGTCCAAATCCGTAACATTCTGAACCGCTGATACAACGGGGAGAGTGGTCTTTGCCCTTCCTAGGTCGTTCACGGGAGTCAAAACTGGGAAGGACTTTCTAGATTCTCATTTACAGATGAGAAAATTGAAGTCTCTGCAGAGCAGGAAAACCTGTGACACAGCTAAACAAGTGGAAAAGGAAGGATCTGAACCCCCTATCCTTACGCTTTCCCACTACACCACGCTCGCGTCCCACAAGGGAGGGCTTGGAAGAGTAGCCCCGGCCCGTGCACGCGCGCATAAACGTACCCACACGTACCCACCCGAGCCCGCGGCAGGGCGTAGAGCCTTGCCTCCACGTGTCACGTGGGCAGGGACCCACGCTCGCCGCCGGGGGCGGGCGCAGAGCCTGGACCTCCCCCCTCTCCCTTTCTTTGGTGACCCCCCTTTAACCCCCTGGCTCCCTCTGCCGGCTGGTGTGTGCAGAGCACGCCCCCCTCCAGCCGCCCGTGCCCGCGGAGTTGGGCTCCTTTAAGAGTGCGCGCCCGGGGCTCGCGGCTCCCCTTTGACGTAACCATGGCATCTTCTTGGCACGCGCTGTCCGCGCGCGGGGGAAGGGAGGGAGGGAGTGGGGGCGTTGCCATGGCGCCGGCGGGCACCGCGTGAATCGGGCCATTGTTAGGAGCGGCGCCCGGAGGAGGAGCTGGAGTTTCGCCACAGAGACCCGGAGAGATCCAGAGACACCGAGAGACGGGACAGGGATACAGGGAGGGAGGGTCGGGCCTGCGGGTCCCTGGGGATCAGCCAGCCCGGGCCAATGGGCCCGGAGGCGCGCGCGCACTGGCGCGCTCCCGGGGATTCCTGGAAGCTGCGCGCGCCCATGCGCTCGGGGCGGAGGAGCGCGCCCCCGCCTCCCCAAGTCACCATCTGCTTCCGCTCTCCATCCCGCGTGGGCGGGTCTCACTGCCCTCCTCTGCGTCGTCTCCCAGGCTCTATTCCCCCCCTCCCCCAGATCCCCATGCACCGGCCAGCCCAGCCCACGGGAGGCTCAATAGATGTTGGCAGAATGCATGCCCCCCCCCCCAGTCTCTCCCTTTGCCTCTACTTCTTGACTCTGTCCCCAAGAGCCCTAGCTCAGGCCTGGCCGACCCAGATCAGCAGGCACTCTGTGTGTGTCTCTCTCTACCTCTACTTTTGTCCCAACGAGACCTAGGCTATAGTGATTTCCGATATTTGATGAATAAATATTTTTGTCTCTTTTTAACTCAATCCATGGCTTTGTTTCACTGAACCCCTATCAAGGGTTTAGCCCACAGTAAGCCCATGTGAGCTGTGATTGAATGTCTTTCGATCTACCTCTACTCGTTCCTCTTCTCTATCCCATCTCTTTCAGTCTCTGTGTCCCCTTCTATCTCCTCCTCTATCTCCTCGGAAATCCCTAATTCTATGGGCCTGGCTAATAGAAGATTTCAGTTTACTCAATTTCTCTGTCTCTCTTTTTCTTCCCCCTCCCCCGCAGACACAGCACCCCTGCACCCACCTCTCTTGAGTTTCCCGCACCCAGCCACCACCCCCTCCCGCTTGCCCCCGCCCTGTGCGCCCCGGCACGGCACGGCCCGCGGGCTCCAGATGGCTGCGCGGCTGCCGCGCTCCGGGGCTCGGCGGGCAGATGTGCCGGACGCCAGGACGCCAGATTGGGCGCAGATGTAGGAGGTGGCGGCGAAGCTGGCAGGGGGGATCCCGGGAAGGGACAGCGGAGCGTCCCCCGGGTTTTGAATCTGGGCGGTGGGTTAGGGGAGTGAAGGGAAGCTGGCGGGAGACAAGATTTCTGGGTTCTCCCCCGCCCCTGGAGAGGTCTGGGTCTAGGAAGGGGCTCTCCCTCTGAGGGCTAGGGGGCTTTGACCGTGTATGAAGAAGGATTGCGTATATATGCCGGGCTGCAAGGGTGGTTATGTGTGTGCAAGTAGGGAAGGTATGGAGCCACTGTGGGTCAAACTGTCGTGTGCTACGTATGGCTGCGGCTACCTGTGGGTGGATGAATGTGAGCATGTGCCTGTGGACCCTCGTGGGGCTGTACATTTTGTGTGGATCAGTTTGTGAAGGTGACCGTTTTATCAATATGTGTAACAGCACTGCCCTCTTGAGCGTTAACAAATCAGGGGGCCACACCCAGCTGTGGATGTTCGGATGGGACACCGTGGGCTCCACTCGCCCACAGAGAGGGACAGAGATAGGTGACGGAGACAGTACGACTGTCAGAAACACGGCCCCCAACTATTACTGGCTTAACCAGCTGTGGGTCCCAGGTCCCTGGGCTCCTGGGGCGCCCTAGACCGCCGAGGTCGGGAGCAAATCTCGGACAATGGCGGCCCCTGGTGTCCGCAGCATGTCCCTGCACCAGCCTCCGGAGCTCAGCCCTGCCCTGCCCAGGGTTCTACCAAGCCAGAATTCTAGAGCCTCGGAGTCAACCTCATGCAAATCGAACACGTAACAGTCAACTTAGTTTAAAATCTAGAATTTAACTTATCACCGAATCCAGGGATTAACACAGCTGATTCCAGGCCTAGAGCCATCCCGGGGAGACCCTCCCAATAGATTATTGTGGACACCCCTAAAAAGACAGGGCAGAGAGAAAATAGACACAAGAGCCTGAAACATTTAAATTAAGCAGGAGGGAGAAATAGAAAGTTAGAGGAGAAATAATTGTTAGGAGGCAAGAGAAAATTGGGGAAGGGAGAGAAAGACCCTGTTCTCAGGTGCAGTTGGTCCCTTGACTTGCAATCACCCACCTGTTCCTTTCCCCCTGGGGACATGCACACTCAGACATGTACATACCCACACACATGTGCACTGCATGCATGCCCAGTGCAGGCGGTCCTGTCTGCAGGAACACGTGTGCGCACATATGGCCAATGCCCCATGCTCAAGTGGACATGGGGTGTACACCGTGGGACCCACTAATGCCCAGTTGCGCTAGAACACATCACATTCTGTTTTTCAGACCAGGAATCCTCTCTTGAAAGGTGGCTCCTCCCTAAGAAATGAATGAGATCAGCTAAACTCAGGTCTACGTGGAATTGCTGTCTGCGGGTCCCCACCGACCTGCCTCCCTGCCTATCCGTATCCCCTGGGCCCAGGCCTAGGCTCCACTGCATCCCCGAGGCCCGGCAGCCTCGGCTGGTGGAGGTTTAATACAGATGCCAAACTGGTAATTGTAACCAGGGGTGACAGGGTCACCTTGAGTCCCAGATGCTCCACTGTGACAGATGGTGTTGGCAAAGCTGATTAGCAGCCGCAGTGCCAGCTCCCGTGCCACCTGCACTACCCCTCCCCCACTCCCCAAGCAGCCATTACAAACCCATTATTCCAAAGCCCCGGAACTATGGGCCTCCCATGCTGCCAGCACCCAGGGAAGGGGTGCTGATGCCCTGATGCCCCCAGGCACAATGTTTTCCAGCTGGTACAAAGGGTGGGCACAGCAAGCAACATCCTCCCCAACTCTGGAGGAGGGGTCATAGGCAGTGCCAGCCCAGGTAGCTGGGAGGAAGCCACCAGGCCACTGTCCTACATATGGGCATACATGCAAGGGGCCAGGGGTGGGGGCAGTTCCTGTTGTCCAGAAGAGGCCTGGACTGAGCAGAGGGGAGGAAAGTGGTAGCAAATCAAGGACATCACCTACATACCTGCCACCTGCTGAGACTCTGAGGCTCCTGGTCCTCCCTGCCATGGGAAGAGAATGTGGCCTATGACCCCAGCCCCCGCAATCACAGGGAAAATCTCCCAACAAGTGGTCATCCAGTCTCTGTTTAGAGACCTCACTATCTCCAGGGCAGTTGTTTTTGGACGGCTGTAATTGTTAGGAAGTTTTTCTTTACCTTGATGCAGGAAGCAAAATGGGAGGTTGAGGGCCAAGGACAGCTGAATCCCAGAAGTCAAAGGGCCAAAGGAATGGAGAGGATTGGCCATTGGCTTTAGGCCCGTGGGGCGTGATCATGTCCTGGTGTCCAGTTCTGGATACCCAGCCTCCCATCTCCATCAACACATCAACCCTGGGAACCAACTCAGGCTCCCCACCCCCAAGCCCTGTGAGCTCCCAGCAAACCCTCTTCCCACCCCACCTCTGTCTGCTGCCTGGCCCCCTGGCCTTTCAGCCCGGCCCCACCAAACCAAGAGGAGTTGTTGCCAAAGTCCATCAGCCCTTACTTGCCTGGGAGCAAGGTTAGAATCTCCAAGGGAAGCTAAGAGAGGGGAGGCTGGTAATAAAGACTGGGGTAGGGGCGACTGAAGGGTGGAAGAGTGAGATGGGGGCTAGGGGTTCTTGGAAGGGGAGCAGAACCTTTACCTCCTCCCCTTCAGACAGCTCCCAGGTCCTCATTCTGGACCTGGCCCATCCATCTGTTTCCTCAGGTAGTGTTGCCCCCACCCCCATCCTGCTTCCCTCACCTGGGAGGCTCCCTTCCTGAGGAAGGGAGAAAGCTAAGGGGGGTACAGAGCAGCCCCCCCACTCCTGGGGGGTGAGGAGGCGGGGCCGACAGGGGAGGGGAGTGAGGAGGCAGAGTCACCACATGTCCCCGCGCCTGTGCCAGACGTCCGCCATCTGCTTGGGGGCCCTGTTCCAGCTCCTGCACAGCTCCCAGCTCCCTCCACCTTCTCCCCCACACTGATGGGTGGGCGGGGGTGGCCTAGAGCCCTAGACAGGGGAGGGGACTGCCTCAAGGGCAACATCCCCACTTTCCCCCCACACCTCCCCCTAACCAAGAACCCAAGGCTTCCAAGCCCCAGTGGCTCCCTCCAGAGTCCCAGACAGGGAGGGTTGGTAAAAGAACATGATGCTTACTCATCCACCATCTCTTGGCCTAAAGCCCAGCTTTCTAGGTCAGTTTGACCCTGATACCCCCTTCCCAAGACCCCTATGGAGGCCTGGAATTTTCTCCAAAGGCCTGGCATCCACAATCCAGCCCAGCATCCCTCCTCTCCCTCATTGTGCCCAGGAGAATAAGCAGACACAAGCAAGGATAATTTCAAGCAGGCAGATCCTTTATGTTTTTATAGGCAACCTAAATCTCAATAAATAGCCACTATCTGGGCCCAAGATTCCCAGAACCATCGGGCCTACTGGTCTGGATTATATCAGGTCGGGGACCATCGTAAGGAGGATGGGAGAAGAGGAAGCCCAGGAGGGTCAGCACAGGAGAACTCTACTAGGGGTCATCTGGAAAGCATGTCTGCTAATGGGAGCATCCAGTAGGCGTCAACTTGTTCTTGATGCATTCCTGTTCACACATGTGTCTGGCACTGACAGGCCTCCACTGCCGAGGTGGACACCTTCAGGCGCTTGTGCGAGAAGGGCTTGCCAACTACTCGGCACCAAAGGACCACTGGCACTCGGCGATGGCGAGAGGGCAAGCAGCTGTTGCAGAGGTGGGGCCTGGCGAGCCCTGCGCTGGGGATGTAGAAAGAGCTGCATTGGCCGAAGCAAAACTTGTTCTGGAGGCGGATGGAAGTGCAGCCGGGCCGGGAGACCACCTGATGGGCAGGAGCGGAGGCAGAGACCCAGATTGGGGGAGAGACACAGAAATGATCGAGAGATAGAGGCAGAAGTGGAGAGAGATGGGGAGGACGAGCAAGAGACACACAGAGGCAGACCCAGCATCAGGACAAGAGCTAGGGCCAGGAGCTAGACCCAGCTGTCTCTTCTCCCCACTCTGAAGGCTTACCTGGGTGAAGGGCACAGCCTTGCATGTCTCCCGAGCCACATCCTGGGCCCTGAGGGGAAGGGACACAGCAGGCATCTCTTCCTCTTCCTGTGGCCCCCCAACCTGGGGGCTCAGTCCTGAAGCATCTTGAAGCTCCTGCTTGCCAGAATGGAGCGGCTCCCACGATTCTCCTCCCACTTGCAAGCCCAGAAAGGTCTCCCAGCTGTGGAAAATGGTAGCAGGGGAGGGGGAGATCTGGGCATTTTCTACCAGCATCTCTGGTCCATCTCCAGAGCCCATCCCTGGAGGGGGCAAGTAAATGCTGGACTCCTGGGAAACCTCGGAAGGTAAGGGCCCGAGCATTGGAGCTGGCATCTTGGATGTTGGGGGGCTGGACCAGACCCCAATCATCAGGCTGAGGAAAGCTGTGAGCTGTCTAACCGACATCTTCCCAATCATCAGTCCGCCTGAGCTTCTCTTGATGGCTTCTGTTGCTATTGTTTAGGCTGGGACCTGGGCTCAGGGTTCAAACCAACTGACCCTGCTGTCTAGGTGTTTCTGCTGTGTGAAGCCCGGGAACCTGCTCTAAAAAGACCTCTCTCCCTGGGAAGCTCCACAGGAGGGGAGAAGAACAAATTAGCTTGTGCCCACTCCCACACCTTGTTCCCCACAGAGTTCTCTCTTATTCCCAGACCCACCTCTAGGTGTGTGGTCTGAAACTGTAGAACATGAGAGCTGTGGAGATAGTGGGATATAGAGGAAAGGGCTCTGGCTTTGGGGCCTAATGTCCTGGGTCCAAATCTGGGTTCTGTCACTTATGACTGATAAGACCCTGGGCAAAGAAAGCCCAAAGTCAAGACTGGCCAGTGGATGGTAGGCAGAGGCAGGGGATGCTGGTGGAAGGCCTGGTGAGATCCTGGGCTGCTGGGCTGGACCTTCCCCCATCTCACACTCAGGTGAGGAGCCCAGAGGCCGTGAGAACACTGCTATCCCAAAGCTCCCAGCCTCCCCCATTTCTCCAAACTCCCGGGCCCCCGTTCCCAGCTGTGAGGATAGGAATGGTGAAGGCTGCCCTCTGGTGGTCTTTCATCCATAGGGAGCATAGCCCGCTCAACCTTCCTACAGCTGGCTTTCCTAAATCCTTTCTATATCCTTATCTAGTCATAGAAATCCACTAAAGTTGGAGAGGGCAGACCTCCGGAACCAGAACCCCCTCCCCAACTGCTTCTAAGTCCTTGGGTGCCCTGGAGAAGTGGAGGCCAAAGGAAGGAAGGGCAGGCAGGCTATGTGTTGTGTAATCAGAGCTGCCTTCAAATTGAATGGATTTCTTCATAAGGTAAAGAAGAAAGGATTACGAAGAAAGGATTTCTTCATAAGACCTCATTTCTGTAGAGCTTTAGATCTTAGGCGATTTGTACCCCTTAAGGTTTGGGACTCGTGTCCTGGATGGGTTCAAGGCAAGGGAAGCTTTCTTCCTGTAGAATTCTAGGTTAGGTGTTGAATCCAACCTCCCACCCTGTTCAGTAATCCCATTTATCCCAAGGTCACCTAAATTTTTCCAGAATACCCTCTGAGCTCAGATCCTTTACCTGTAAAATGGGAAGCTGCACTAGATCAAGGATCTAGAGTTCCTTCAGTTTTAATGACTAAGACTTCCAATGACAGAGGAACTCACTCTCTTTGGACACATTCCATTTTCAGGTGATACTTGGTTAAAAACTAAAATTTGCCTTTGAATTCTCCTACTACTACCTTACTCCCCCTCAAAAGAAAGTGTTGCTCCTATTCCAAAACCCAACTGCTGGTTTTCCAAGGAACTTCTTGCAGCTATCGAGTCCCTGAGTTGTTACTCCTAGTTCTGTCTTCTTGAATCAAATTTTCTCCCTTTTCTGTGTAGTAAGAGCAATGTAATAAGATTGGGATGGAAAAGTCTGGAAGATGGATACCTCAAGATTACTCTTATGTACTCTATAACCCAGCCACTGCAACCATTTTATGAAGGAGCTGGCCCTGAGCTACTCATCTCTGGAGGTTTCTTGCAAAATCCCAGCGGTGCTGCCTACCTGCCCAAGTCTGAATTTACCCCCCAGGTCATGATGACCAAGAGGGAAGGATGATTAAGCCCCAAAAGGACTTGACTGCCCATTACACCAAGCCCTCCCTTGGCTTCCTGAACCTCTAGGTTGGAGCAGACTTGCTAATTTTTTCCCCTTGAAAGTGTAGCCAGTGCTGGAGGCAAGGAGGCCCAGGAACTTTGGAGTTTAGATTAAGAAGGACCCAAGATTTGGGGAGACATCAGATGCAGAAAAAACAATCTGTTCAGAAAGGCTTGGAGAGCCTTACATGAACTGATGCTAAGTGAAATGAGTTGAATCAAGAGAACATTGTACTTAGGAACAAGATTATATTATGATCAACTGTGATGGACTTAGCTCTTTTCAACAATGAGGTGATTCAAACCAATTCCAATATACTTGTGGTAGAAAAAGCCATCTGCATCTGGAAAGAGGACCATGGGGAATGAATATGGATTGCAACATAGTATTTTCACCTTTTGTTGCTCTTGTTATTCACTTGCTTTTTTTCTCTCATTTTTTCCCTTTTGGTCTAATTTTTCTTGTGTAGCATGATAAATGTAGAAATATGTTTAAAAGTGTTGCACATGTTTAAACTATATTGGATTACTTGCTTCTAGGGGAGGGGGGAGATGGTGAGGGAGTAGAAAAATATGGAACACAAAGTTTTGCAAAGGTGAATGTTGAAAACTATCTTTACATATATTTTGAATTATGGTATATGAATGTTATGGAATATTATTGTTCTGTGAGAAATAACCAGCAGGATGATTTCAGAGAGGCCTGGAGAGACTTGCATGAACTGATGCTGAGCGAAATCAGCAGAACCAAATTGCTCTCCAGAATGGTTGGATCCGTTCACAGTTCCACCAAAAATGTATTAGTGTCCCAGCTTTCCCACATCCCCTCCAACATTCATTGTTATCTTTTCCTGTCATTTTAGCCAATCTGACAAGTATGTAGTGGTACCTCAGAGTTGTCTTAATTTGCATTTCTCTGATCAATAGTGATTTGGAGCACCTTTTCATATGACTAGAGATGGTTTTAATTTCATCATCTGAAAATTGTCTGTTCATATTCCTTGACCACTTATCTATTGAAGAGTGGCTTGAATTCTTATAAATATGAGACAATTCTCTATATATTTTAGAAATGAGGCCTTTATCAGAACCATTAAATGTAAAGATGATTTCCCAATTTGATGCTTCCCTCCTAATCTTGTCTGCATTAGTTTTATTTGTACAGAAACTTTTAAACTTAATATAATCAAAATTATCCATCTGGTGTTCAATTAGGAGTTCCAGATCTTCTTTGGACATAAATTTATTCCATCTCCACAGGTCTGAGAGGTAAACTATATTACGTTCCTCTAACTTGCTTACAAAATCACTCTTTATATCTAGATCTTGAACCCATTTAGATCTTATCTTGGTATGTGGTGTTAGGTATGGGTCAAGCCCTAATTTCTTCCACACTAGTTTCCAATTTTCCCAGCAGTTTTTGCCGAATAGTGAGTACTTATCCCAAAAGCTGGGGTCTTTGGGTTTATCAAACACTAAATTATTAAAGTTATTGCCTAGGTTGTCCTGATATCCTATCCTGTGCCACTGATCAACTGCTCTATTTCTCAGCCAGTACCAAATGGTTTTGATGACTGCTGCTTTATAATATGGTTTTAGATCTGGTACAGCAAGGCCACCTCCATCTGTCTTTTTTTTCATTAATTCCCTTGAAATCCTTGACCTTTTGTTCTTCCAAATGAACTTTGCTATTATTTTTTCTAGATCTGTAAAATAATTTCTTGGGAGTTTGATTGGTATGGCACTAAATAAGTAGATTAGTTTGGGTAGTATTGTCATTTTTATTATGTTCACTCTGCCTACCCATGAGCACGTGATGTTTTTCCAATTGATTAGGTCTGATTTTATTTGTGTGGAAAGTGTTTTGTACTTTAGTTCGTATAGTTTCTGACTTTTCCTTGGCAGATAGATTCCCAAATATTTTATCCTATCATCTGTTATTTGGAATGGAATTTCTTTTTGTATCTCTTGCTGCTGAACTTTCTACTGGGCCTATATTCCAAAGAGATCTTAGAGGAGGGAAAGGGACCCACACGTGCAAGAATGTTTGTGGCAGCCCTTTTTGTAGTGGCTAGAAACTGGAAACTGAATGGATGCCTATCAATTGGAGAATGGCTGAATAAATTATAGTATATGAATGTTATGGAATATTATTGCTCTGTAAGAAACAACCAGCAGGACGATTTCAGAGAGGCCTGGAGGGACTTGCATGAACTGATGCTGAGTGAAACGAGCAGAACCAGGAAATCATCATACACAGCAACAATAGTATTACATGACGATCAATTCTGATGGACATGGCTCTCTGCAACAAAGAATTGTCTCAAACCAGTTCCAATTGTTCACTGAAGAAAACCATATACACCCAGAGAGAGGGATATGAAATATGGACCACAACATAACATTTTCATGATCTCTATTGATATTTGCCTGCATTGTGTTGCCTTTCTCTGATTTTCTTTTTTTTCTTGTAGATAGGATTTTTCTTGGATAGCTTGTCAAGTATTTCAACATTATTAACATGTAGTGGACTTCCTGCCATCTAGGGGAGGGGAGGGGACTGGGGGTAAAATTTGTAATGGAAAGCTTTGTAAAGATCAATGCTGGGGAACTACCCATACATGTGTTATACAAATAAAGAGCTTTAATTAAAAAATTAATTAATTAATTAATTTTAAAAAAAAAGAAAAAAGAAATCAGCAGAACCAGGAGATCATTATACATGGCAACAATACTATATGATGATCAATTCTGATGGACATGGTTCTCTTCAACAATGAGATGTTTCAAACCAGTTCCAATTGTTCAATGAAGAAAGCCATATACACCCAGAGAGAGGGATGTGAAATGTGGACCACAACATAACATTTTCATCCTCTATATTGATGTTTGCTTGCATTATGTTTCCCTTCTCAGATTTTTTCTTGTAGATACGATTTTTCTTGCACAACAAGATAAGTGTGGAAATATGTATACATATATTTGATTTATCAAGTATTCTAACATAATAAACATGTAGTGGACTTCCTGCCATCTAGGGGAGGGGTGGGAACTAGGGGGGGGAAATTTGTAACAGAAAGCTTTGTAAGGGTCAATGTTGAAGAATTACCCATATATATATATGTTTTGCAAATAAAAAGCTTTAATAAAGAAAAAAAGAAAAAATTTAAAAATACATATATTTTGAAAAATAAAAATCTATTATAAAAATAAACCAACAACAAACAGAATCTGAAATGGCTTGAGACGTAAGGAAGTCCAAGGTCTAGGAAGACCAGGGTTTTAAGACTGTGAGCCATCTGGGGAAATTAGGAGCAACCTCTATCCCCAGGAGTTGAAATCTCAAGCCCAAGATTCCCTATTAGAGGAAAATAGTTTCTAGCTCTCCCCTAGTGTGAGATTTGGATGTGGGTTCCAAACAGAATGAAGGTCTCCCAGAAATAGCTCCAAAGTTCATCACTGGCTGCCTCATCTGAATGGCAAATCAAGGGTCAACTGTAGCACTGTCTTAACTTTGTCCCACATCATGGACCACTGAGTCTCTCAACTTCCCCTGACCCTACACCTCCAAAAGTTCCCTTCCTTAATTTTCCCTTCACACTTCTTCCCTCAGTTTCATCTTTCCTCTTCCAATTGCCTTTCCCTCCCTTGTTCCCCCTTTATCCCATCTTCTTTACTCCTTTTTTTTTTGGGGGGGGCAAGGCAATCAGGATTAAATGCCATATCCAAGGTCACACGGCTAATTAGCGACAAATGTCTAAAGCTAGATTTGAACTCAGATCCTGGCTGTTCCTCCTTCTTTCCAGTAAGTCTTCTTCCCTCTCTCTATTAACTAACTATAATTTGAGTAAATCCCTTTCTTTTTCTAGGCCTTATGATTACTATCTAGAAAATAACTCCCCAAGCTCTAACAATAGGGAAACCTCCATAATGAAGGGGCAAGCAGGGGCTCAGAAACCCTACTCCCTCAAAAAGAAAGTGTTGCTCCCATTCCAAGGCCCAGCTGCTGGTCTTCCAAGGAACCCCTTGCAGCTATCAAT
>JAJPUD010011327.1:0-24572 GCA_023553655.1 Myrmecobius fasciatus | reverse complement strand
CTGGAACAGAGGAGGTCTTTATTAGCACTTGTGGCCTTGACTTATCAGTCAATATATTCTGGACATTCTTTTAAGCACTAGAGATACAAAGAAAGGCAGAAAAACAGTTCCTACCCCCAAGGGAGAAACAATCTATTGAGGAGACAACTTGTAGACAACTATTTGCCAGAATTAGAAATAATCAATAGAGGCTAGAGCTAGCTAGAGGGGCTAAACAGATCAAGATCCGATGTCTGAGGATGGAGGCCATGTTATGTAGGCAAGAGGAGCCAGTAGACAAAATTGGGGACAGCTAGATGTGGAAATAGATAGAGCACCACCCCTGGAGTCAGAAGACCCCGAGTTCAAATCCAGCCTCAGGCAGTTAACACTAGCTGTGTGACATTGGGCAAGCCACTTAACTCCAACTGCCTCAAGGAAAAAAAATAAGGAAAGACAAGATTGAAGGTAAGAAGAAGAAAGGATGTTACTGGGAATATTTGTGCATGTATCTAAGTTTTCCCTAGTAAGGAGAAGAATCACCTTTTCAAATGAAACAAGTGAAGGGAGAGCTATTAGTAGGAGGCATCTAGAGGATAGGGGAGAAAAAGCAGAAAACAGGAGCTCTTAGCAAATGGCCTCAATTTTTTTCCAGTAATAAATGAGGCAAGATTCTTTTTGGGGGGCTGAATTTTTTTCATTTTAATAGTATTTCATTTTTCAAAATACATGTGATGATAGCTTTCAACATTCGCCTCTACAAAACCTTAGGTTCCAAATTTTTCTCTCCCTCTCTTCCCCTCCTCCCTCCCCAAGACAACAATTTGATATAAGTTAGACATGTGCAATTTTTCTAAACATATTTCCATATTTGTCTGCTGCACAAGAAAAAATCAGATCAAAAGGCGAAAAACACAAGCAAACAATAAAAATAAAAACTCAAAATAACAACCAAAAAAATACTATGTTTTGATCCACATTCGGTCCCCATAGTTCTCTCTCTGGATGCAGATTGCTCTTTCCATCACAAGTCTTTTGGAATTGCCTTGAATCACTTCATTGTTGAAAAGAGCCACGCCCATCATCATACAATATTGCTGTTGCAATGTACAATGTTCTCTTAGTTCTACTCACTTCACTCAGCATCAGTTCATGTAGGTCTCTCCAGGCTTCTCTGAAATCAGCCTGCTCATCATTTCTTATAGAACAATAATATTCCATTACATTTATATACCAGAATTTATTCAGCCATTCTCCAACTAATGGGTATCCACTCAGTTTCCAGTTTCTTGCCACTAGAAAAAGGGCTGCCACAAACATTTTTGTACATGTGGATCATGAGGCAAGATTCTTAGGCCATGAGAGTGTAGGGAGGGGGGAGCCATGGGATATTTGAGAAGGGATGAAAAGAATTTCTGTGTGAGTTCATTAGGGAGGTGAAAAAAACCCTGCCATGGTGAGGACCCAGTTGAGGTTATATAACAAATATCTAGTGGACCTAGTTGGCTCAATTTGGTGATATTTGCTAGCTTTGTTCAGCAGTTCATTAGTAGAAGTGAAGGCGTTGGACTGGAGAAAGGGATACAAGGCTGAGGCTCAACAAGGCAAAATGATGATATGGTAAGGGGACAAGGGACATAAGAGAAGAAGATGGTATAAAGTTAAACTGGTTCACCAAGGTACCAAGATAGGGAAAGGAAAAGAGAATAGTCAATGCAAGGATGATGGCCTGGTAATAGGGGTAATAGGAGGAGGCAGCCAGGTGAATAGAGTGGATAGAGAACTAGCCCAGACCTCAGGAATTTACTAGTGTGTGATCCTGGGCAAGTCACTTAACTCTGATTGCCATAAAACAAAACAAAACAAAACTGAAGGGTGGGATTAAAGGTCCAAGTGTGGAAGAACAGGGTTACATGGCAGAAGAGTGAGAGGTGGAATGATAATATATTATAATAAGGGAATTTCAGCATTCATGAATGCTCTGTGGGTAAAAGCAAGATCAATAGGTATTATCTCTTTATGTGCAGCTGAGTGGGATGGGGACTAGGTCATGTGGAATTGTTGTTTGTTCCTCATTCTCAAAGAGGACCATGACATCAAAAAGTGATGGCAAGTAAACTGGATTTAAATGAGGGAGGGCTGTGCAAAGTCACCAGCCTAACTTTCTCCTAAAGTCATTTGGGTCCAGTGTCAAGATATAGATAAGGATGACTAGAGATGACCTTGGATGTAATGGAGAGCTTGGCTTTTTTTAAACTGAAGTCTTACCTGTATCTGTTTGTCTGAAACAACACCCATTCAATTATTAAGATTAGGTCAGAAATGAGGCAATCAAATGGCCTCTTTTACCTAGCTAAAAAAATCAATCCAGGAGGGGAAGACCCTCAGGATTTCTGGCCAAAATAGAAATAATTGGTATCTACACTCACTCTGAGCAGTCAGAACACAAACAATGACCAAATGAGGTTTGAGCTGGTACCTATTGTTGGCTAATAGGACCAGGATGTTTGGGTTTAAGGCATGGTCCTTAAAAAGAAATCTAAACTCTAAACTCCAAGATATCTTGCAAGGTTTCATCGATCAGAGCATCTATAGAGCACCTTCAGGTAAAGGTATGATTCCCTTTGGGAACACAGGGAGAGGATGGAGTGAGGAAGGAAAGAAGGAAAGAGGATGGAAAGAAGGAAGGAAGGGTGGAAGGATGGAAGGAAGGAAGGAAGGAAGAGACCAAGGGAGGGAGGAAGAAAAGAAGGGAGGGAGGAAGGCAAGAAGAGAGGGAGGGAAAGAGGAAGAGAGGGAGGGAAAGAGGAAGGGAGGGAAGAAGGAAAGGAAAGAAGGAGAGAAGGAAGAAGGAGAGAAGGAAAAAAAAGGAAGGAAGAAAGGAAGGAGGAAAGGGAGGGGGAAAGGAGTGAAGAAAGGAAAAGAGATAGTGGGAGAAGCTGGGAGTGATACTGAGAAATAAGGAATATTCCAAGTACTTGACCTTGATCGGTGAATGAGGAGGAGTGAAATGCAGCCAATGATGGAAAGGGAGGCCAGTGAAGAGAGAACCAAGTCAGTCAAATCAGAAGATAAAAGGAGCAGGAAAGGAAAAGATTTAAGATGAAAGCAAGTTATTTGTGGAGCAGGCATTCAAGAGGGCACAGTAGGGATAGGTAGCTTGGAGTAGGGGCTGAGGAAGGGGAAGGGAAGCCAAGTTTGAATTGAAGGCAACATGAATAAGAATCAGGCAGTGGAAACTTGGAGTTTGGATGCTGACAGCCAAGGGTGCAGAATTACTGGGATGGAGAAGGTATGATCTCCACTTCCCCAAGGGAGGAAGGCCTGCTCAATGGAATGGGATTTTTCTTCTAACTGGAGTGGGGAGACCTGTGACAATGGAATGGCATTTTTCTCCCCTTACACCAAAGGCAAGAGATAGGTGCTTGTTGAAATGTGAAAGTTCTTTGCTTTATAAGCCTTTAAGTGTTATTTGAATATAACAACATGACTAGGAGTTTTGTACATTCCAGTAGAATATAAACTTTTGGAGGGTGATATATCGACTTGGCACATGGTAAGTACTTAATAAATACTTGCTAAACTATTAAACAGCTCAAAAGAGCACTGGATTTGAACCCAGAATTAATCTTAGAGATCCACTAGTCCAATGTCCTCCCTTTGCAAATAGGGAAACTGAGATGTTGCCCAAGGTCACAGGGCTATGGAGATTATGGGATTTAAGGCAGGAAGAGACTTTACCTAGTTCAATCCATTTTAATAAACTCTAGACAACCCTAAGAAAAAGACTCAGTCATGAGGTCACACATAAAGCTAGTAAAAAAATATAGAATCAAAAGAACCCAGGACTTCCAGCACTAAAACCCTACAGCCCTTTCCACTAAACTAAACTGATGTTCAAGCTTGCATTGTCAGGGTCAACAGAGTGATGCATTGGATTGAAAAGCTTCATTTAAAGAGGGAAAAGCACCCACTTTTGCAAAAATGTTTGTAGCAGTTCTTTTTGTAGTAACAAAAAATTGGAAATTGAGTAAATATCAATTGGGGAATGGCTGAATGAGTTATAGTGGATGTAATGGAATATTATTGTTTTATAAGAAACGATGAGCAGGCTAATTTCGGAAAAGCCTGGAAAGACATGAACTGATGCTGAGTGAAGTCAGCAGAACCAAGAAGACATTGTACACAATACAAGCAAGATTGTGTGATCAACTATGATAGACTTTGCTCTTCTCAACAATACAGTGATCCAAGACCATTTCAATAGACTTGGGATGGAAATTATCGTCCCCATCCAGAGAGAGAACTACGGAGACCTAATACGAATCGAAACATACTATTTTTACCTTTTTTTGTTTGTTTTTTTCTTTCTTGTGGTTTTCCTTTTTGTTCTGATTTTGTTTCACAACAAGACTTATGGAAATGTGTTTACAATGATTGCTTATATAACCTATATCAGATTGCTTGGGGCTTTTTTGGGGGGGAGGGGACGGAGAAAAAAAATGGTTCTCAAAATCCTACAAAAATGAATGTTGAAAACTAGCTTTAAAATAATGTTAAAAATAATACAAAGCTTCATTTATTTCAACACGCGTTTATTAAATATCTACGCCAGGCTCTGCCCTAGACATATTGCTTTTTTTTTTTTTTTTTTAAAGTGTCTGCCCTCAAGAAGCTTGCACTTTCTAGGAATCAATCGGCCAGGCTCTGGGGAACTTGCCAATCGAGTTTAGGGAACTAGAGCGACCTGGACTTAAGGACTAAGGCGGGAAAAAGCGATTGGCCCTATTCGGAGCCTCCAGCCAATCAACAACGACGCGGCACGTTTCCCCCCCCTGCCCCCCCCCGTTGCATACGCTCTGACATAGGCAGTGCATCGGACACCCCGGAACCGGTCGGTTAGGACCCCGGCCGGCTGCCAAGATGGCGGCGCCCATGTTGCGAACGTGCGGGGCCCGGACGCTGCGGGCTCCTCTGGGGGCTCCAGCTTCCCGTGCCTACCGGGCTCGACCGCCCCCGCTCCGGCCGCCCAAGCCCTTTACCCCGGACCCGGAGGACCCGATGACCCCGCGCTGGCAGCTACAGCCCCGCTTCGCCGCTAAGCAGTTCGGGCGGTTCGGGGCCGCATCCGGGGTGGCCCCAGGCTCGCTGTGGCCCACGGCCCTGCAGCTCCGGGAGCTGGAGGCCGAGGAGCGCGAGTGGCAACCGAGCCTGGGCGCCATGCAGGAGGCGCTGAGGGCTCGAGCCGAGGCCCAGGAGCGAGAGCGCCGGGAGAGGTGGGCGCGCGCATGGGGCTGCGGAGGGAGGGGGTCCCCACGGGCGGGGTACAAGCACCTTCCGCCCCTAGGTTGTGTCTTGGTCTGTAAAAAGCAGCGGCTATATCTGCAGCTGGCTTAGAATCTGGCATTCCGTAATGTGGGCCCTTGTGGCACCTTGGGCAACCCCTTACCTCTCAGGACCCCACGATCCCCCATTTAAGAGTCGAAAGGGACCTCAGAGATTATCCGGGGTGTCCGGGGTGTAGTCCAGCCTCCTTATTTTATAGAAGAAAAAACCGAAACCCAGAAGAAGGGAAGGGTAGGTAACTTGACCCATCAGCCATGTAACTAGTAAATGGCAAATCAGGATTAGGCCCCAGCGCTTCTACTTTTCAGTCCATTTCTCCCACCACACTAATCGCTTCACTGTTCGAAAAGGCTCATCTATAAAGCAGGGTATTGGATTTGAATAGAGTCTGATCTGTCTGATCCAGAGATGTCAAGCATTAAAACACAACTGCGAAGTGTTAACAAAGTAAAGTGCAATACAACATGTGATAATATGCGGTTTCCAAGTCAGTATTGGACCTGCAGGGATCCTGCTACCTGTTTCTGTTTTACATCTCTGGTGTGCTACACCAGCCAGAAGCTAGGGGTCCTAAATTATGTTCCTGTGAGAGGATCTGCGCTGCCTGGCCACTAGCACCAAGGGGGCCAGCTTGGAAGTGTAGTATCAGGGTTTGGGGAAATTTAGAGCTGGAAAGGCCTTGAGAGGGGTCTTCATCTGTCCTTTTTCAGGTGAGAGAAAACCAAAGTGGTTTAGGGTAGCTGGGTGGTTCAATGGATAAGAGTGGTGGCTGGAATCTGGAATACTCCAGTTCAGATCCAGCCTGAGACACTTGTTTTGTGGCTCTGGGCAAATCATTGAACTTTGCTTCAGTTTATCTGTAAAATGGGGATAGAAATAACACCTGCCTCCCAGGACTGTGGTGAGAATCAACTGAGATGGTATTTGTAAAGCTCTTAGGCACAATGCCATACACCGTATAAATGTTAGTTATTACCTAGTTCAGTTCCCAGTTTCATCATTGAGCTGTTTTGCAGAATTGAGGCAGCTTGGACATTGAATTTGGAGACAGGAGGTGCAGGTTCAAATCACAGATTCATTTGCTAGCTTGTATGATATTGATCAGGCCCCTCCTTTTTTCCGTCGTTTTTTGTTGTGGTTTTTGTTTATCTTAAAGAACTGGTAGGAATGAAAGGGGTCACGAGGGAGGAAGGGCAAGCCTAGGGAACAGAATGATGAGCAAAGACAGAGGAGGTGGGGATAGGCATGTTCTGGAGGCAGATTGCTGTGCTTGAGCAGTAACCTGAGAGAGGAACCTGCAGGGGCAGAAGGGGCCCAGTGAAGGGCCAGGACTCTCCTTGGTAAGTATGGGGAAGAAAGACTCTGGCAGTGGAATATTCCTTCAAAGCCAGGTCTTCCCTGGGCAGCCTTATTTATGTCCTTAGTTTTAGCATCTTCTATTAGAATTTCCTTGCCTCTGGCCATTTTCTCTCCCTAGAAGCTTCATTCCCTCCCTAGAACCTAAAGCTTAAAAGTGATTGGGTTTTGTGTCTCCAGTTCTCAGCACAATGCCTTGCACATAGTAGGCACTAGGTGGCGCAGTGGACAGAGTGCCCAGCCTAGCATATAGGAGATTGAAGTTCAAAGACCTCAGACACAACTAATTATTGTGTGACCCTGTGCAAGTCACTTAATCCTCTTTGTCTCCATTTACTGACATCTGTAAAATGGACTGGAGAAGAAAATGACAAACTACTCCAAGATCATTGCCTAGAAAACCTCAACTGGGATCACTTAAGAGTTGGGACATAATAAACGTTCCTTGTCCCCGTTTCCTTATCTGTAAATTGAGGGATGAGACGATCTCTAACAATTAAAATCCCTTTCAGCTCTGGCAGACTATGGAGTGAAATCAAGAGCTGGATGGATCTGGGAGGTTATAGTAATGGTCCAGACTTTCCATGTTGAGAACCTATATAGGGATGGCAACAGTGTCAGGAAAGAGGTGGAAGTCAATGTTTCAGAGAAGCAATTGATAGGCTTTGGTAACAGATCAGTCTGTGCCCCATGCCAAGCCTGGGGCCCTGAAGCTGATGGGACCTTCTAGCCTACTAGGAAGTTAGTAGGTGGGGGAGGACTTAGAAGCCTTAGAGGGAAAGACATCAAATTGTTCTGGACCCATCTGTGGGACAGCTAGTTTGAAATGTCTGAATTAAAGTTTGGAAATGTGAGACTGGAAGTCTACTGAGAGGTTGCTGATGAATAGGTAGATTTGAGAATCATCTTTGTCTAGGTGGTAATTGAGTCCATGAGCTGTTGAGATCAAATGAGTTAGATAAGTGGGAAGGGAGAAGAGGGCTTGGGACACAGCCCTGTAGAACCCATGGTGGGTAAGACTTGACTTTGCTGGAAGATCCAGCAAAGAGCTAGGCAGGAGAACCAGGAGAAGGATATCCCAAAAATCCTCAAGGAGGCAATCACCAGTGTCAGGCTGCTAGGTCAGAACAAATGATTTAAGAAAAGGCCGTTGGATTTGGTGATTAAAATTATTTTGTTGGAACAATGCGTCAGAAGTCCAGGTTAAGAGTATAGAAGGTGGAGGCACTTATAGCCTTCCCAAGAAGTTTGGCCACAAAGGTCAGAATCCATCTAGGATTACTGTTAGCAAGGATGGAAGGATCAAGGGAGGGGTTTTTGAGAATGGGGGAAATATGGGCATGTTTGGAGGTAAAAGACTGAAGATAAGTGGCATGGAGGATGAGAGAAAGGCAATCTGCTGGAGCTGGGATAGGATTAGCTTTGGGCAGGAATAGACCAGCCAAGGGTCTCATTTTCTTATCATCGTCTTGGCAGGACAGGTCCAAGGTAACATGCAGAGACACTGAGTAAATTCATTGTTTGTCCCTGTTAATTGATGTGGGGAAAGTTCAGGTGTCCCTGGAAACTTTGTGGGGGAAATGGGCCTGGAAACAGTGTGGTACAGATCGATGGACTGGTAAGTCAGAGGGTCTGGGTCTAAATCTACTTCTGCCATTTCCATCTAGGATGTTGGGCAATCACTTAACTCCTGGGGACCTCAATTTCTCTTCCCTAAAACGAAGGGGTGACCACTGTGGGCCCTGCCAGCTTTCTGCCTATGCTTTGTAGTGGATGTAGAGCCAGAGTTTGAATCCCAGTTCTGACATTAGCTGTGACTTCCCTAAGCCTGTTTCCTCAGCCATGAAATAAGGACCATATTCCCCTTCACAGAAGTGATTTCTAAGTCATAAAGCACCAGAGCAATGGGAGCTATCATTATTAGTAATTTGGGCTTTGGGAGGGCCCTAACCATTCTGAAAAACAGGGCCAAAGCAAGGGAGCTACAAGAGGTAACAGGCCCAGAACCCTGGAGTAGCTTTGCCAGTCCTCACTTACCCTGCTTCCCTGCCCTCCAGGGAGCAGCTCATTGAGGCCAAAATGGCCCAGATGCCACAAATGATCATGGCCTGGAGGCAGCAACAGCGGGAACGCTGGGAGAAGGCCCAGGCAGAAAAGGCCCGGAGGGCTCGGCTGCAGGCCGAAGCACAGGAGAAGCTCGGCTATGATGTGGACCCAAGAAGCTCTCGCTTCCAGGAGCTGCTACAAGAGCTGGAGAAGCAGGACAAAAAGCGTCTCAAGGAGCAGAAGAAGCAGCAGAGGGAGGCTGCGAGAATGGAGGCCCTGCAAAAGGCTGCAGAGGCCCTTAAGAGGCCTGTAAGCACTGGGCAGGAAGAGCATCGTGACCCAGAGCAGGGAAGCCCAGGCAGTGAGCACATTCAAAACTCTTACAATAAAACTTAGTGCCCACTAGATTTGACTCTGCAGACTTCTCTTCCTCTGTTCCAGGAACTGGACATAGCTCACATAGTATAGATTTGAAGGAACACTGTTGGGAATCATTTGGAATCTGTGTCTTGAACAAGTCCCTTCCTCTGAGATTTGTTTCTTCACCTGTAAAATGAGGGGCTGAAGTCCCTGCCAGTTCCAAGCCTTAGAACCTATGTAGATGGGAGGGCTTGGTCCCTCCTAGTGCCTGGGGAATCCCCAGGTCCCACCCCACCCCACCCCCAGGTTCTCAGCTGCTGGCTCCCTGCCCACACAGGGGGCTCTCAGCTTTGCCAACCACTGGGGGAAGGAGCAGGGGGAGACGATGGGGAAATAATGGAGGAGCAGATGGTGGAGGGGGAGAAGGCTTCTGTTTACCAACATTAATCTCCGGTAATTAGCCAATTACCAAGGGGGAAAGTAGCCAAAACAGACAGCAGTATGTGTGTTGGAGGGAGGGCTTCACCCATCCAGTATTTCTAACTTGGGGGGGGGGGAGAAGAGGAGGTAGGCTCCCTCCAGGGCCAGAGCATCACAGGGTTTGGCTCTGCAAAACTCACCAAGGCAGCTGATGGTGAGGAGGGCCAAGCCCTGAGCAGCTGAGGCATGTGAAGGGCCTGTTTGCCCTGGTAAAGGGTTAGTCCATCCTTCCCAGGGCCAAGAAAAATGATTTCAATTTTTTCTATTTCCCCATGGCTTAGGAACCTGTCTTCATAGCCCTCATCCCTTCTATAGCCACATCTCTTGGTGAATAGGGCCTGGACCCTCCCAGGACAGAACACAGGCACTAAACCAGCTGTCCCTAGCTTGTTTCTAAAACTTTATTCACTTCAAAACCTTTATCAGAGACACATTTCTGGGGGAAGGGCAGGGTGAAGAAGGCAAGAGGGAAGGAGTCAGGACAGCCTGGCTCTGGGGTTAGTCTCTGCCCAGATATTCTCAATAGTGAACACCCTACCCAGAGCTCCTGCCCCTCCAACCCTCTTATAATGCTGCTCTTTGTACAGAAGAGCAAGAGGCTATAGAAAGGAGCAGGGGTGCTTAACGCCCTCAAATTGCCTTAGTTTATGCTTTAACCCCAATACCCCTTCCTTTCCCTCCCCAACACTCAGACTGGTGATAATACAATTAAGTCCTAGCTATCCTTCATCTGACTTTCCTCAAAAAAAGCCAGATGGAAGAATTTGGACAGTTTCATTCCAAGGGAAGATCAGGTTCCTCCCACCCCCAACCCTACCCCAAGTCAAAAAGGGGGCAGAAGGGGTGGAGCTGGGCCACCTCAGACTCCCCCTTGGAAGGGATGGGGACATCAGCAGTTTCAGGGGAGGGAGGGAAGAGAGACCTGCTTGCTGGGAGCTGGGGCCAAGGCTCCATCTGTCTCAGCAGCAAGCTGGGCCACAGGCCAGGAGGCGCCCATCTGTCTCCAAATCCCCTGGCCAGGCCGCCAGCTCCAGCGAGCGCAATCTCTCTCTCTCTCTCTCTCTCTCTCTCTCTCACACACACACACACACACTCAGAAATGGGGGGGGGGATGCTGGGTCAAGGAGGACAGCCTTTTTACAGCTGTGTGGCCCCCAACTTCCCTGGGGGAGGAGAGCTAAAAGGGCACTCGGGTTGTTTTTTTTTTTCCCACTTAAATAAACATGAATATATATATATATAGATAGATAGATATATATATTTGTTTTCTTCTATAAAACTTTTTTTTTTTTTTTGCCGGCAGTGGGGGTAAGGGTGGGGGTGAGCTCAGTTTCCCTCCCTCTCTCCCTGCATCACTCGTCATCAAAGTTCTGACTCAGGAGAAAATTCGCTGCCAGGTTCTCATTCTTCTCACAAGCGAAGTAGGCCTGGATTACCAAGCTCTCGGGAAACCCCAGGGCCTTCAACTGCAGGAGATGGACCAAAACAGGAGGGTGAGGGGTAAAGGTCACAGGAATCCCAGCAGTTACCAGAAGCCCACAGAAGCACCACTGACTTGCCCTAGTTACCCAGGGAGGAATCAAGCATGGATTCGAACCCGGGTCTTCCTTAGAGATGCCATCCCTGCTTCAAGCAGCTAGTTCTCCTGCCCCACCTCCCACCCTTGCCGGTCCCTTACCCTCTCTATGGCTTCTTTTTCCTGTGGCGTGACCTGGATGTAGTTCATCTGAGGGGATTCCTCACCAATGGCCCCAACCTCCCCCTCTACATCCGACATGTCTGCCAGCTCCCCCGTGGGCTCATTCAACATCTGGATGAACTGTTCCTGGTGCCTGCTGATTTGCTGGGAACCAGAGCAGAGGAAGCCAGGTCACTGATAAGAGTCACCCCCTTGCCCAATGATAGTCAGGAAGCCCAGCCCAAATCCAAGAGCTTGTGCCCACCTGCAGTAATTGGGGGTTCTCCTGGCCTAGTTGCTGCAGCAGGGCTGGCAACAAGGCTGGGTTCTGCTGAATCACTTGTCGCATGTTCTGGAACTGAGGCTGGTCACGGAGGAATTCCAGGGGGTTCTCGCCTATCAAGGCAGATATGGGAAGGAGCCTCCTTTATACCTGGGCAAAAAGACTTCTCCTGCCTGACCAGCTACCCACTACTTACCTCCTTCTGGGGCAGGCTGCTCAGGGACTTGGCTCTCCTGCACAGGGCCACTCTCAGGCTCTGGACTCCCTGGGATCCCCTGCAGGGCCAAAGGGGGAAATAAGATGCCACCCTACCCCATTAGCACAAGCTGGGCCCTCTTTCCCATGTACCCAGTTCTCCACCAGATAGGGAGCAGAGGAAAAGGATTATGCACATAACAGAAGGTAGCAAGGAGTGACCCAAGACAACATTAATAATGATCACAAAAACCCCACTTTTTTTGTTTGTTTGGACAGGGAGTGGGGTATAGGGGGAAAAAGGGAAACCCAGGAAAAAGCCATTATTCACAAATTGGATCTGAAAAGAACCTTAAAAATTCTTCAAGTCCAACCCAGGGCCTCTTTCCACAAGTCAGGCTATTTTTCCTTCAAAGTCAAGTTGAAGTTCCACTTCCTCTATTCCCAAGAAAGATTAGGGGAGAAGCCCAGGTTGGGGCCTAAGAGCCAGCTCACCGTCAGCAAATATTCCACAGCCCGATGGGGGTTGTTGTAACTGGCCCTCAGGGCAGCCACCACACGCTCTCGCTCATAGCCCATGGACATGATTTCTGTCAGCATCGTCTCATACTCAGAGCCTGTCACTGAAGGGAGAAACAGAAAAGAAGGCTCTAGGGGGACTGGGGTCACTTCCAGCCCCCTTCCCTCAGCCAGGAACCTTTCCTCCTTCCACCCACCCTCTTCCCCAAGACCCTCATTTTGGTTCACAACCAAAAGCATGGCCCACCACCCAGCCACCCACCTAGTGTAGAAGCTGCGTCATCCTCCTGCCCGCTGCTCCCTGAAGAGGGAAGAGAGCTGTAGAGTTGACAGAAACATTTTTATCAATGACTTTGGATGAAACCACTGAAAGCAAACTTGTCAAATTTATGGAAGATGCCAAGTTGGGAGAGAGTGAGCTAAAATGCTGGATAATAGAGTCAGAATCTAAAAAGAGCTTGGCTAGAAGCAAGGACCAAATTGAATAAGGTCAAGTTCAATAGGGATTGATGTAAAATTGTATACTTGGGTTAAAAAATTCAGCTGGTTAGACAGTACAGTGTCCATGATGATAATATGGGAGTTTTCTCAGACTACAAACTCAATACAATTCTGTAATGTGATAAAGCAGCCAACAAAGGAGAGACAGAACAATCCAAGGCTGCTTATGAGAGTCAACACTCTGATGATGAGGGGCATCATCTTCAGTTCTGGGTACTACAGGCGAGCAGGATGCTGAGGATGGGAGAATAAGGCCCAGGAGAAGCAGCTGAAGGAACTGAGAAAGTTTATGGAGTAAAAAAAGAGAAAATCTGAGGCTACAAGGAGAGCAGTTTAGTATCTGAAGGGCTATCACATAGATGATTACTTCTGCTTGATCTAAGGACAGAAATAAAAGCAATGGAAAATTGCTAAGAAGCAGATCGAGGCTTAATATATGAAAAACTTCCTAACAAGGAGAGTCATCTCAAAGTAGTATGAGGCTACCTTGGCAGGTAGTGTGCTCCCCTCACTAAGAATTTCCAGTAGAAGCCTAATGACCATAATGTTGTTAGAAAAGATTCTTGATTAGGAACAGACTGGACTCAGTTGGCCTCTGAAGTCCCATTCCAGCCTTCAGATTCTGTGCCCTCATTTGAGCTCCTCATGGTGCTACTCACCTCCCTCTTGCCTTGAATCTCTCCAGCATGCTAGGACCCTGGGTCTCTCAAAGAGGAATGGGAGCAATCTCATCTATGTTAGACTTGCATCAAATCGGTTCTGCTAGGGTCCAAAGGGTAAAACTTGGACCACAAAATCATTTAATTCAAGCTGGAGGGAGCTTTGGAAACCATCTAGCCAACCTCTCATTTTACAGATGAGGAAACTGAGCCCTGGGGAACGTTTAAGTAATGTGTGCCAAATTTGCAACAGTTTCAGTCATGGGACCTGAAACCATATACAGAGCCAATACCCTGGGAGTACTGTACAGAACACTGAGTGGAATGGATCAAGAAGAAGACAGGCAGATCTTAACTCAATTTAAGGAAAAACTTTAAAAACTTAAGAGATGTTCAAGAGCAAAACAAGCCTCAGGAATTAATTCCCTATGACTGAAGTCTTGAAACAGAGACTAGATGACAAGTAATCAACAATGACACAGAAAGAATAAGACAATTAATCCCTTTAGGCCTATTTTTCTAAACAAATGAAGGAACTAGAACCGATGCCCTCTGAGGTCCCTGGGAAAGGGAAAGAGATCCTGGAAAAGTATGAGGAGCTCAGAACCCAGGAGTCCCCCGCCCCACCATGGGAAGCCCTTACCCAGGCCCAGCCTCGGGAGGTGTCCCAGCAGCTGGCTCCTCTGTGGGCTTCTGCTCCTCACTAGGGGCTGGTGGGGGTAGAGGCATGGCAACAATGGCGGGAGCTGGTGGGGTGGGTGTGGAGGGCTCCAGGGTGTTGGCAGCAGCAGGGGCAGAGGGCTCCGAAGGCGCCGAAGTAGCAAGCCCAGCTTTGGCCTGGAAGAGCCAAAGAGAAGATTATGTCAGAGCCTGGTTTTTATCAGCCCCAACATAGTTGGGGGCCAGACCCCACCCTGGCCAGACCTAATCTATCTAGGACACAGTTGACGACACCCCAGAGTTGGAGTGTCTTCTAGTTTGCTTCTCACTACCCCAAGGTCCCGCCTGGCCTCACCTTGGTCACCATGACGACCACAAAGTTTTTCTCATCAATCTTATAGTCTCTGATTGGGACATCATCACTGAGGATCTTTCCTGCATAGATAAGCTTCTGTCCAGACACAGGGAAGGCATCCCGGCCCTTCTCTGCCTCAATCTTCTCCTTGAGCACCTTCACCTGAGGAAAGCATAGAATTTAGGTCAGGAAAGACCCTTAGGAAAAGACTCCATTCTCCTCCTTTTACAGAAAGGGAAACTGAGGCCCCAGAGGGAAGGCTTGGCCCTGGGGCTACTCAGTGAGAGTACAAAGGGCCTGAGCCCCTTGGGGCCAAAGGGGGAAAGGGAACAAGCACCCAGACCAGAGAAGAGCAGCTTGGCGGGTTCCTTTTTTCTGGGCTTCGGTTTCCTACTCTTTCCTATCAGCAGAGGATTTAGAGATCAAAGGATTTAGTGAGGACCTCAGAGTCCATTTAGTCCAGCAGGGTCCGGACAAGGAGAGATTAATCCCTTGCCTGCCTCAGCCCAGAGTCCCCCTCCAACTGAAGCTGGTGCCCAGGCCATGTGGAGCTCCCCGGGGCAGCCTCGGCTCGTCCCCGTTGGACCTCCCTGACTGAGGGGGGACATTCCTGCCCCACCCCTAGCCCCGGTGCTGTCCAAGCCGGAGAGGCAGCAGCTCGCTCTCAAAAGTGTGAACTACTGCTGTCGTCATCATCACCATCGCCTCGAGCTACTGGGGCCTTCCCAAGACGGGATCACAGCTCTGCCAGCAAGCTTCCCCTAGCCCAAAAAGCAGCGTTGGGGGTGGTCTCCCAACTCCACTCCCCCACAGGCCCTGAAAGACTAGCAGGTGGAGGGCCCGCTGAAGGAAGGACAGAGAAGGGATTGAGTGTGGGGTGGGAATGGGAAAGAGGGGAAAAAGAGGGAATTGGGGTCAGGGGCTAGGAGAGAACAGGGGACGAGGACGGAGAAGAGGGGAAAGGAAGGGGAGACAGAACGGAGCTAAGGGGGGTCTGGAATGGGAAAGAGGGGGAGGGGTGGGCAGGGGCTGCGTCTGGCCCGCCCCGCGGGGAGAAGAGCGAAGGCGATCGGACTTGTGCTGTCCCGTCCCGGCCTCCGTCCCTGGCCTCACCGTCTCCCCCGGCTCCATGCGGATCTTAAACGTTTGTTGCTGCAGCGTCTTCAAGGTGACGGTGACGGCCATAGCTGGGGCCGGGCGGGCGGCGGCGGCTGCAGCAGCTTCCGTCCGTCCGGTCCGTCCCTCACTCCGTCCGACGCGGCGGCCCCGGGACAGTAGACACACGGGAACATGCAACTCACGCCGCCGCCATCTTAGCGCCCTGAGCCACGCCGGGAACTGCTTCCCGGTCATGCGCGCCTCGTGACGAGACCTAGAAGGGAGAGGCGCGAGCGCAGCGACCCCAATCACGTGACAGGGGACGATGAACGGCAAAAAAAAAGAATTTTCTCTCCCGGTCATGCGTATTCAAGAACCACTTTGTAGCTGTTGCAATAGCTGCACACCTTCCCCCTTCCCTCCCTTCCCCCCCCCCCCCCGACCTCTTCCCTTCCTTCCCCCACCATTCTCCCTTGGAGCTTGCGCACTAGAGGCTTCTCGTGTGGTGACGTCATTGTTTTGGGGTGGTGTCATGGTGTCACAAAATGGCCCCAGGAGATCAGAGTGAAATAAATTGAGCTGCAAGTAAAGTCCCTTGCAGCACTAAATCTAAATCCAATTCTTTTTACAGAGAAGGAACTGAGGCTCAGAGATGTTTCAATGACTTGACCAAGGTCACACAGATAGCAAATAGAAGAACAGGTATTCAAAGCTGGTGGAGTCACCTTTCAGCCTCATTCATAAGAGGTTGGAGGGGTGAGTGGAGCCAGGCTGTCCTCTGGTCCATCTCTCTTCTTCCCCTATCCCCGCCATCAAGTTCTTCCTTTCCTAGCAAAGCCCATACCGTATGCTTTCAAAAAAATTCCAGTTATTTCAGGAAAAACCCCTATCTTAGATTTCCTTCCTACTTTACACAGCCCTTGAATGAATGAATGAATGATAAAGCCTTTATCAATTACTTATTCTGCAAAGCACCAGGGAAGATTCTCTGTACTCTCCCAGAGTTGTCATCCTACCAAAGAGAAACTACCCACGTGGGACCCTTCCTATCATTTCTGTAGTTAAAACCATACCTTTTTTCTGACGTTGAACCATTTAGGAGTGCCCAGCACTTGAGTGGCAAGAAGTTTCATCCTCTGGTCTTCAGCGGCTTCAGGCAGTCACCAGTTCAGATTTCCACCAGGGTTGACTCCCTAGCGAATGGCTTCAGGGCCTGAGCTGTCAAGATATCTAACTTGGCTTCAGGTGACACTACTTCCTAAGCTCTTTCCCACCTCTATGATGCGTGTCAATTTTTGTCTATCCAGGACCTAGTTCAGCATTTTGTAAATATTAGTCATTTAATGTTGGCTGAATTCTATTGACAGTCTTAATATTAATATTAATGGAGGGAAGGGGAGAGAAACGTAATGGAATATCTCTCCTCACCTCCAACTAGTGGAACTCCTAGCTTCCTTCCCAACAGAGGTACCACCTCCAAGAAAGGCCTTTGTTCTTTCTTTCCAGTTGTTAGTTCTCTCTGGAGATTTCTCCTATTTACTTTTTAATATTTTAACAGGATATTCTGCAAAAAAAAAAATAGTGTAACACTTTTAAGTGTAATTTGCATTAACATTTTCTTCATCACTTTTAAAAGTTTAGAGTAGTGATATCAAACTTAACATAAATGATGTCACTGAACTAAGAATCCCTGCAGGTTGTATAATGACTTAGAAAACCATATATACTCAATATCTCCCAATTACATGAAGCTTAGGCTGCACTTGGGACTGTTGTGGGCTGCAGGTTTTGTATTGATACATCTGGTCCAGAGTATAGTCAACAAAGTAATAAATCATGTTTACCAATTTTCACGGCATAGCTGCACACACTGAAAATTGAATAATCAGCTTGATTTGCTCAATAGTTGCAGTACATCCCTGCTTACAAATAAACATGTGAACAGATGACAGTTTCTGGCATCTAGAACAGTACATTGTTGTTGAGGAACTGTTTTGGTCAAGTCCTACTCTGTGATCCTGTTTGGGCTTTTCTTGGCAAAAATACTGCAGTAAGCTTGCTTTTTTTCTGCAGATTATTTTACAAATGAGAAAACAGGCACACAGGGTTAAGTGACTTGCTCAGGTTTCAGTCCAGATCAGAACTCAGAAGAGTCTTCCTAACTTAAGGCCAGACATTTCATCCACTATACCACCTTGTGGGTCTTACCAAACATTTATCAAATCTCAATCGAGTTCATCTCTTTCTCATCCACCAGCTTGCTAAATTCAAGGAGTAAACGCATTAATGAACAAGCATTTTGTTAAGAACATATTAAATAAGTACCAAGCATTATATTAAGCACTTAGGATACAATGCATACCATCCTGCTAGATTCTAGTAAGTGTAGATATTGGGGATTTGTGGCCAGGGAGGGATACTTTGTTTTAGAAAGTAACAGGAATGAATGGTAAGGGAGGTCATAGGGGAATAGTATCCTAAAGCCCATCAATTGTTATCACCACTTATTTTTTCAAATACCCACATGAGGGTTCCCAACTTCAGGATGGATACAATGTAGTTATAAGATAGTGGTATTGTAGCAAAAAAGGGCAACAATAGAGTTAGGGGACTTGAATCTTTGTTTTCTGTAGGGCCTCTGGGTGAACATTGATGACCTTTCTCATCTTTGGGAGAGTTTGGTCATCTGCAAAGTGAAGACTGGGAGTGGGACCAGAGGAGTTTGAATGGCATTACAATATGGAAAACAGCTCTGAGGTCACCTCCTGTATCTCTGTTCAGGGATCCCTATAAAAAGAAGCTCAAAGGGCCCAATGAAACCCGCCCATCACCCATTCTGGACAACTCTTATTTGTCAAGAAGTAACATCCATCCAGTCATTTTAGTTCTGGGCCCAAGGGGTAAGCTTAAATCCTCTTCCAATTCTTCAACTTTTTTAAAGTAACATATGCCCCACCCATTTCCTTATCCAGGCTAATAAACAGCCTTAGTTCTTCCCCCAGTCTTTGTATTGTTGAGGATCCCTCCCCTGGATAAAGTCTGGCTTGCCTGCCTTTCCAGAATGTTCCACCTCTTCGGGCAGCCAGGTGGCAGTGGATACAGAGCTGGGCCTGTAAGTGGAGACCCAGGTTCAAATCTCATCTCAGATTCTGTCCTGCAAGTCACTTAACCTGTTTGTATCTGTTACCCCATCTACAAAACGAAGAACACCACCTACCTCTGAGGGTTATGAGGATCAAATGAGATCATTGTGAAGCACTTAGCACAGTGCCTGGAACATAGTAAACACTATATAAATGTTAGCTTTGGAGAACTCACCTGCCACATCACATCCTTGGTCTCCCCTCCTTTCTGGTACTTGCTAGCATTCTGCATAGCTGGAGACCCAATAGGCACTTCACGCCCAAGGCCAGAACCAAATTCTACCAACCTCCCTATCTGAAAATGGCCACACCCTCCCTAGGAACCTTAAGCAAGAATCCAGACTAGATACAGTTCCACTTTCATTTCCTCCATTGAAACAACTTAAAAGCTTACCATGTGCAAAGCTGTCTACAACAGACCTTGGCCATATAAACAGCTACAATCAGGGGCTCTCAAATTAGCCTTAACCCCTTATTTCTTGAACACAACAGAAGCTATAAAACAGTCCTCATCCCATCTTTCTGGCAAAAAAATTAGAATTATTCCAAGTCACCAAACTGAATTTACATACTCTGGCACAGCAACCACTGGAACGTATGCTCCACCACCTGCCCCACTAAGTGGTCAAGAGTAGGACCCGTACATATTAAAAAATTTCACAGAAGCACTTTGGCTTTGACAGAAGACTTCAAATAAAGTAGGGATTATTTGAGGATATGCTACACCCTGCAGCATATGAATTTAATGGACTATTTTTGCAGATTCCGATTCAGGGAAAGAAAAAGGAAAAAAAAAGCCTTGTACATGGTAATGCATAGCTGAGCCAGAATTTACATCCTGACAAAAATAAATGGGAGACTTAAAACATTTTTATCAATGAAATGACCAGTGATAACTAGAAAACTTGGGAACAAGCCTCCCTTGGCAGAGTGATCAGACTGTGGTCTAGTACAAATATACATTTTCATATATTGCTTTTATGTAATTTTCCTTGACTGTTACCAGGAAGAGTTTTGTTTTAAAAAATGGTTATTAGTGTGATTCTGATACTTTTTGCATATCAATAAAGTTATCTAAAAGTTTGCAAAGGAGCCCAGTATTGTTACCAAACTAAATCTTATATTGATGAACACTGATTAAACTTCCATGTACCTTCTGTTTTATATATTAAATGTTGGGCTTATAGAAGCAAGTTTTGCTTAGAAGTCTTTCCAAAAAGCTTTTCTTCATAATCTAGGCATCAGACTCCTAGAGAGATAAGGTCTTTTCATTGTTCAGAACTGAGCCCTATAACACAGGTGGGGAGAGTAAACGAACCAAAGGCCCAGAGACTGGAGAGAACAAAACCGTTCCATCTTCTGTGGCCAGAGCAGCCACCAGACAGAACAAATCTAGGAAATCTCAGTATTCTGCTCCATCATCTTTCATCCCTTCCCTTCCACCAGAGCTGGGCAGCAACTTGGAGAACTATGAAGCTTACCTGCTGCTTTCCCCCCCACTCCCAAGAAATTAAAACACATGAGGGAGACACAAAACTTAATTTAATAGAAATTTCTTTTTTGTTGTTCTTACATTCTCAATGTGACCAAGCAAGAACTGACACCCCCTCCCTACCTCCCCACCAACAGGGGCTCTGCCCCCACCCCTGCCCTCAGCCCTGGCAGAGGGGAAAAAGGGAGCAAAGAGTTTGGCTTAGGCGCTATTGGCCAAACCCTAGCCCCCCTCAGTGCTATGGGATACCTAAGGGCAGGGCCAGGCTGACAGACCTCTCCCCTTTTCTCTGGCTCCTGAGAATGGGGGAAAAAAAAACAAAAACAAAAACAAAAACAAAACGGAGGAGCCTGGACTTGAGGCCAATTGGGGAAAGGAGGCAGCTTAGGATCAGAAGTCTATCCCTGGGCAGTCAACAGGGAGGCTTGAGCATCCACGTAGAGTGATGCCCCAGATCCCCATGACTAAAGGGTGCCCCCTCACTACCTGCTCTCCCCCCAAGAAGCTGATGGGGGCAGAAGGACCTGAGGGAAAGTGAAGACAGATACCAGTTTAAAAAACAACAAAAACAAAACACCCAACCCCAAACAAACAACCCCACCCATTGGAAACAGTTCTCTAGTCTCATAGAGACATTAGTTGGCTCCTGGCCTGGCCCCCCAGGGTGCTCCCAGCCTCAGTCCTGGCCTTGGCCAGGTAGGCAGCAGCCCCCTACAGCTCATCCTTGGGCTGGGCACCATCCTCATCTTCCTCCTCCTCCTTCTCCTCATCCTCGTCCTCTTTGTCCTCATCATCTCTGTCCTCATCATCCTTCTCTCCTGCCTCCTCTTCCTCTTTCAGTTTTTTCTCCTCCTCTTCCTCACGCTGTCGCTCTGCCTCGTCTTGCTGCTCCTTCATCTTCTTCTCGGCCTCCTGCAGATGCACACACCTCAGACCCTGCTCTCCACCCCCCATTCTTGGCCCAATCCCTTTGCCCCCAGACTTCTACACGGTCTGAAAACAATGCTGGGGTTGGCCCCCACTCCTGGAGGGGACAGCTAATTACCTTTGTGGCCCCCCAAGTCTCTTCACCAAACTCTTCTGCATACGACTCATCATTGGTGACAAGGAAGTTATCAAAGATGGTGCCAGACTTCACCTACAAACAGAGAAGGGTCAGACTCTCCTCCTTTAGCACCAGCAGGCACCAAGCAGCACCCCGATCAGTGACACTCTGCTCACCTGCCACAGGTCCAGACCCAGCACACCAAAGCTGTCATACGCATAAAGGTTGGGGTCAGGAGTGTACTCAGGGTTGTCGATCTCGGGATGCAACCACTTGCCTTTATAGTCAGGATTGTCGATCTGCCGGGGCTTCCATTCACCCTAAGGGGGAGTGGGGGAAATGGGAAAGGTCAGCCCCGGGCTGCCATTGCTCCCACTGCCAGGCCCCATCAGGCAGCCTCCCAGCCTCACCTTGTACTCAGGGTTCTGGATCACAGGTGGCTCCCACTCCCCATCCATCTCTTCATCCCAATCCTCAGGTTTCTGAGCATCAGGGTCAGGAATGTGCTCAGGTTTCTCCCAGTCCTTGCAGCCAATAAATAGATACCATTAGGTTCTAGAAACCCTTTTTTCTCCCAGTTGGGAGAAGGGACAAGGGAATGGACAAGGATGATGGCACAAGGATGATAGGTATTAGATCAAGGGAGAGTTCCCAAAATGCAAAGCTACCTCTGGCTTTGTGTCTGTTGGGTCATCAATCTTGGCTCGCTCATCCCAGTCCTCGGGCTTCTTGGCCTCAGGATCCTTGATTTTCTTGGGAGGTAGGAAGTCCCAGTCATCTTCCATGTTACCCGATTCCACTTGAACGTTGTCTATCTTCACTTCATATGTGTTGTCTGGCCGTACAATCAGGGTGTACAAGTGGGTGAATTCATCATCCTAGGCAATGGACAATAAGTTATGAAGGAACAAAGTATCACAAGGCCCAGCCCCTTCCCTCTGCCTCCCCTTTGTCAGGTAACCAACCTTGCAGCGAATGTCCTTGTTAATCAGCATGTTCTTGCCTTTGTAGTTAAAGATAACATGCACCTTCTTGGTCCCTGGGCCACAGATGTCAGGGCCTGAAGAAGAGCCAAGGGGGAAACTGAGCAGAGAATCCAGACTCCCCTCTCCATTAGCCAGAATGAAGGCGAGGAGCCTGGGGCCAGGTCACACTTTCCCTCCCCAATCCTCCACCTCCTACTTTTGAGATGGCCAATCTGGTCTTCTCTGTTGGACTAGCCAGGCCATAAAAGGCAGGGGAAGGGGCCTATGGATCCTTACCAAACATGATGTTGTACTCAGAGTCTCCATGCATGCTGGCCTGGTCTAGGCTAACAGGGAACAGCTTCACATAACCACCTCCACAGTCAATGTTCTGCTCATGTTTCACAGTGAACTGCACCACCAGCGTCTGGTCCTTGTTGCTGAAGGGCTCCATGCGTGAAGACAAGGCATAGAATCGGGCATCCTGACTTGTCTGAAGTCCTACAGTCATGGTGAGAAAGTTGCCCCCCATGTAAGGAAGGGGTCTCCTGTCCCATTATTCCCCATTCTCCTTCTAAAACCCAGGCAACAGCAAGTCATCATAGGTCTCCTGTCCCAGGCCCGATCCCCTTGGATGGACACAGCCTCAATATAATCAAGAGTAACTTTCACAGTTGGTAGGACCTTAAGAGATCTAAACCTAGCCTCACTTTATAGATGAAAAAATTGAGACCTACATTAAAAAGCAAAGAACTTCTTCCATAGCACACTAGCAGAATGAGAACTTTGGATCCTTACCTTTGTCCTTCTCTTCATCGCCATAGAACTTCCCAGAGGAGAGCCTAAACTTGCCGTAGTCACTCTTGTGCTTAGATTCCACCCAACGATCTTCCCAAGCATCTGAGGAGATTAATAAATTAGTGTCTTCATGTTCCCCAACACTGGGCAAGTAGAACATGTGAGATCTGTGACCATCTTCCTGTCCATCCCAACAGCCTCCCACAAGAAACTTCAAAGAGCAGAGACTTCTTAAGGAACTCCACCGTTCCCTTGAGCCACTGGCTGCTAAGGAGAGGCCCCTCCAACAACCTTCTGCAGCTACACGGCCCCCAAAATGTCAGAAAGGGAAAGCACTTTTTACAAGCCATTTGGCCTAAACCCCTTCATTTGGTGAATGGGAAAAGTAAACCAAAGGGTTTGCACAAGGTCAACAAAGCCAGGAGGCAGATTCCAGACTGATATGCCCCCTTGGCCCCCTTCTAGTCCCTCCAAGATCTGGGATCTGTCCATAAGGGGATGTTTTAACTCTCCAGGAACCAACCCCGCCCTCCTCCACCTCCACACACCAGAAGAAGCCGGGGTCTCTGCCCTTCGGATCCTCTCTGCCCCTCCTTTCCCCCCACCCCCAGCCCAAACAGCAAGCTTAGCACAGGCTCGGGAAAGCGTGGAGGAAGAGAGGAATCCCGTGGCCAGGGGCAGGTAGCTGCAGACCAGGGAGGAATGGCCCGGGAGACCTCATGTTGGGTACCTTCAGGGCTAATGGAGGAAGATGGGTCCCCAGGGAGGGCCGCAGCCACCACACCGAGAGGGGCGGGGATGCAGCGCCGTCCCAAGGGAATGGGCTCCGGCGGCCCTAAGCACCTCCAACACTCCTAGGATGACAAGAGTGGTCTGGGCGCGACCCTCTCCCTTCCTCTTCTTCCCCCTCCCCCCCTCCCGTGTCAGCGGCCGCTGGGAGTGCGCGCTGCCCCTCCAACGTCCCTCCACCTCGACGGGGAGGCACCCTAGCCAGGAAACCCCGTTGGAGCGGGTAGGGCCGGGCCGTGCGGGCGAGGCGCTCGGGAGAGTAGGGGCGTCCAAGACGGGGCGGGGCCGCAGGCCCGGGCGCCCCTCATTTACCTCCGTCGAGGAACTGCTCCTTGAAATAGATCACAGGCCCCGCGGCCTCGGCCAGGCCTAGTAGGCCCAGCAACAGGAGCGGCAGCATGACAGGAAGGGTCAGGTAGGGGCGGCGGGGATCGGGTCCGGACACGGGATCCGCAGGACAGCAGGGACAGCAGCACTCTGGCTCTGCAGTAGGGACAGCGGCCGCCGACCACCGACCGCCTTTATACCCAGCCCCCCTCAAACCAACGCCGCCCGGCCCGTGGGCCCGCCCCCTGAGCCCGCCCATTGGCCCCGGGACCCGCAAGGCCCCTCCCGATTGGCCCCGAGCCGGCGCAGCACTTTAGGCTGCGCCTCGGAACGCTGGGTTCCCAGATGGCCGCTTTCTATTGGCTGCAGCCACGAGCCAATAAGGAACGACCACGCGTTGTGGGGGACGCCCACAGCTCCCCTTGAAGGGGGAGGGAAGCGTAAGGACTCGGTCGAGTCACGTGACAAAGAGGCCAGCCCCCAACCCCACTGCCCCCC
>JAJPUD010011326.1:0-55302 GCA_023553655.1 Myrmecobius fasciatus | reverse complement strand
GGAGAATGGCTGAATAAATTATGGTATATGAATGTTATGGAATATTATTGTTCTGTAAGAAACGATCAACAGGAGGATTTCAGAGAGGCCTGGAGAGACTTGCATGAACTGATGCTGAGTGAAATCAGCAGAACCAGGAGAACATTATACACAGCAACAAGACTATACGATGATCAATTTTGATGGACATGGTTCTCTTCAACAATGATGTGATTCAAACCAGTTGTTCTGCGATGAAGATAGTCATATCCAGAGAGGAGCCTGTGGGAACTGAGTGTGAACCACAACACAGCATTTTAACGCTTTCTGTGAATATTTCTATGTATTTTGTTTTCCTTCTTAGGTTGTTTTTTGTTCTTCTCTTTCTAGATCTGATGTTTCTTGTGCAGTAAGATAACTGTATAGATATGTATACATGTATTGTATTTGTCTTATAATTTATCCTATTTAGCATGTATTAGATTACCTGTCATCTAGGGGTGGGGGGTGGGGGGAAGGAGGGGAAAAGCTTGAGAAAAAAAAGTTTTTGCAAAGGTCAATGTTGAAAGGTCACTCATATGTTTTGTAAATAAAAAGCTTTATACAATATATGTTAAATCATATATATATATATAATATATGTATATATATACACATATATACATATATAAATACATAGTTATAAAATTATCTTGATGCACGAGAAAAATTGGCTCAAGAAGGAAAAAAATGCAAGCAAACAACAACAGAAAGAGTAAAAATGCTATGTTGTGGTCCACTGTCCTCTCTCTGGGTGTAGAAGGCTCTCTTTTCATCACTGAACATTTGAAATGGTTTAAATTATCTCATTGTTGAAGAGAGCCACCTCCATCAGAATTGATCATCATATAGTCTGTTGTTACCATGTATAATGATCTCCTGGTTCTGCTCATTTCACTTAGCATCTTTTCATGCAAGTCTCTCCAAGCCTCTCTGAAAGCATCCTGCTGGTCATTTCTTACAGAACAATAATATTCCATCACATTGATATACCATATTCAACCATTCTCCAATTGATGGGCATCCATTCAGTTTCCAGTTTCTAGCCACTACATAAAAGGCTGCCACAAATATTTTTGTACATGTGGGTCCCTTTCCTTCCTTTAAGATCTCTTTGGGATATAGACTCAATAGAAACACTGCTGGGTCAAAGGGTATGCACAGTTTGATTACTTTTTGAGCATAGTTCCAAATTGCTCTCCAGAATGGTTGAATCCATTCACAATTCCACCAACAATGTATCAGCGTCCCAACTTTCCCACACCCCCTCCAGCATTCATAGTTATCTTTTCCTGATATCTTAGCCAGTCTGACAGGTGTGTAGTGGCATCTCAGAGTTTTCTTAATTTGCATTTCTCTGATCAATAGTGATTTGGAGCACCTTTTCATATGACTAGAAATTGTTTTAATTTCATCATCTGAAAATTGTCTGTTCGTATCCTTTCACCATTTATCGATTGGAGAGTGGCTTGAATTCTTATAAATATGAGACAATTTTCTATATATTTTAAAAATGAGGCCTTTATCAGAACCCTTAAATGTAAAGATGATTTCCCAATTTATTACTTCCCTCCTAATCTTGTCTGCATTAGTTTTGTTTGTACAAAAACTTTTTAACTTAATATAATCAGAAATATCTATCTGGTGTTCAATTATGAGTTCCATTTCTTCTTTGGACACAAATTCCTTTCTTCTCCACAGATCTGAGAGGTAAACTATCCTATGTTGCTCTAATTTGTTCACTCTTTATGTCTAAATCATGAACCATTTAAATCTTATCTTGGTATATGGTGTTAGGTATGGGTCAAGCCCTAGTTTCTTCCATACTAATTTCCAATTTTCCCAGCAGTTTTTGTCAAATAATGAGTACTATCCCAAAAGCTGGGTCTTTGGGTTTGCCAAACACTAGATTGCTATCGTTATTGCCTATTTTGTCCTGTGATCCTATTCTATTCCACCAATCAACTACTCTATTTCTTAGCCAGTACCAAATAGTTTTGATGACCGCTGCTTTATAACATAGTTTTAGATCTTGCACAGCTAAGTCCAGTCAATCTTGAAAGCTATTTGAAACTATGGTCCAAACATTACAAAACTCTGCATGTCCTTTGATTCTGGACTATAACTCCTAGAATTATATCCCAAAAAGGCAAAAAAGAAAAGAAAAGGACTAATATATATACAAAGAATATTTTTAGCAGATAAGTTTGTAGTGACAAAGTCCTGGAAATTAAGGGGGTGCCCATAAACTGGGAAATGACTGAACAAATTATGGTATATGAAGATTTCATCTCTTTTAACAAACATTTCTCATCTGCCAATCCATAAAGGGATTTGTGATGTATAATCTTAGCCAACAGATTGTGCCTTCTATGTATGATGAGCATTTTGAAGTTTTGCAATCTTTGATGACATTTTACAATTTCTGCTGTAATGGGGAAATGACTTTGGAGAGCTCAGCCTTTATTAGCTAGGGCAGTGATCACAACTTGATACAAGTCCCTTTCCAAAATCTGTATTGGTCACCAAATGCAAGCTTATTAAAAATAAATCCTCATGTGATTTCTGGTGGCAATGACTTAGACTAAATCACTATCATAAAACCATTCCATTTCTACAAACAAATCCACATGCTAGCCATTTATTCAATACTTCTTTGTATGCACAATTTCTCTAGAGATATTCCCAATCGGATCACCGCTCTGACCATTAAGGTAAAACTGCTTCTATGACTCTACAATCTATGTTATCTTTCTATAAGCCAGTATACATCAAACCATCGTGATGATCAGATTGTCATGGAGGGAAGTATTACCATTCTAATATTACAAGAAGGAAAAATATACCAGGTAAAATGAGAAAAAAAACAATAAACCATTTACTGGAAATGCTTCAGTTCAGCTGATACTGACCATTGAAGTAAATAATTCACAAATGCCCATGAAATGGACTAAAGATATAACCACTTTTAGAAGGCACCAGTGCTAAATTAGGACAGAATATTGGAATTGAAATTAGGTAGATACTTATCTTCCTGAACTTAAATCTGGCCTCAGACACTCTATCTGCCTCAGTTTCCTCCTCTGTAGCATGAGTTAGAGAAGAAAATGGGAAAACACTCTAGTATCTTTGCCAAGAAAACCCCAATTGGGGTCCCAAAGAGTTGGATGTGACAGAAACAATTCAATAACAACAAAGTACTAAGTTATAACAAAATTAAGGAATGGATATGACCATTTATAGGCAAGGACTTCATATTACTTTTTATAACTTTTAACAAGGTTAAATTATTTGTCCAAAATAATTAAGGCATAAATGTCAAAGGCACGATGTGACTTCACATCTTTTGACTTTTAAAGGCAATGATTTTCCCAAATCATTCAAGTCTTTGAGAAGCTATACCATATTTTTTTTCCTTCTCACTTTTATAATCTGGGAATCTCCTTAGAAAACAGACCTTCTATCAGTACACATCACTAGGACCTAAGAAATAAATCTACTTATCCACTATCTCTATTGTTCATGTATTGATGAATTTTCAAGATTTATTATGAAAACAGATTTTCAATCCATAAAGCTGTTTTACTAGACAAGTATGTTTTTTGTTGAGCTAGAATCATCCTTAAGTGATCTACTCTTTAGTTTTGTGTACATATATTCATAAATAAATTCTTTCTGTCTTATTATGAAGGGGAAAATTCAACTAAGGGCCCTTTTTTCCTATTATATTGAAGGGGTATTGAAGAGCTATATAGAGATGTTGCATTTCTGTGACTATTAGAGCACAGAACTTTAAGCCATACTCTGCCATTTTGCTAGTATCTTCATTGACAAAACTCAGCTTGTAAAGGAAATAGTAGCTTACATTAAGAAGGTTTCATAGAGAGAAGGTTTATAGACTTGGTGCGTCAGTATGAAGATACATATGATATGTTGGAAAGAACACTAGATTTGAAGTCAAGAGAATCGAGTTTTAATCCTGACTCTGCCACTGACAATATAACCTTGGACAAGGCATTGAAGCTTTCCATGCCATTTGTTTAAGGACTCCTTTGATTGGAAGATTCTAAGATATTATAACTAGTATCTTAGTTAGGGGAATTGGATGCAAGATACTATGATAAAACCACAATGGCCTCCAAACTTAGTTATGGCTATGGGTTTCACATCTGAGTCTGTCTTTAGTTTATATATTCAGTTACTGACATATATTCATAGCTATGTGGTAAGACAATAAAAGCCTGGAACATAGAAAAAATTAAAAGAATTGAAGGCATGATGATAGAAAGTTAGTCTTGTAAAGCGACTCTTTCTGTAAGGGAAAAGACTAAATACCAGATTTCCAAATGCCTTCTGTGCAGTGAACCAGCAGAGGGTCAAAAAATTCCCAGTTATCCAATAGCAATAGAGACAACTAGGAAAAAGCCTTTCTTGGGAGCACTTGCTGGAGCACAGCTGTTGGCAAAGAAAGCAACCACTTTGTCAAGAAGCAGGATTGATTCCATGAGGAACAAATGTCTGGGTCATGACTACCAGGTGAATGTGCAGAACATAGGAGACTTCAGACCACCTGGCATTAATAATACCTGAGACAAAGAGCTGGCTTAGTGTAGTAATTTTTTGACCCATAAAAAGAAATCCCACTAAGAATATTCTTTTTCTAAATTCAAAGGAATTTAGATTTGGTGTCTTGAAGCCCCAGGGGAAGTACAGCATAATGGACAGAAAGTTGGACTTGAAGCCAGGAAGTTGTTCAGTCATTTCAATTGTGTTTCACCCTTTGTGATCCCATTTGGGCTTTTCTTAGTAAAGATGCAGGAGTGATTTGCCATTTCTTTCTCCAGCTTATTTTACAGATGAGGAAACTGAGGCAGATTGGGTAAACTAACTTGACCAAAGTCACACAGCCAATGAGTTTCTGAGGTCAGATTTGAACTCAGAAAGATGAATCTTTCTAATTCTAGGTTAAGCATTCTATCCACTGCATCACTTAAAGGATCTGGGTTCAAATGCCATTTCTGACAATCAATCAATCAAGCAATAATCATTCATTAAGTAATATTTTGGTCTAGGCACTGATAATCCAGAGAAAAGGTTAAAGAGTTTCTGACCTCAAGGAGATAATATTCTATCAGGTTTAATTGTGTGACTCTAAGCAAGTCACTTAAGCACTTTATACTTGAGAAGATTTCCTGAGTTTTATCTGTTGTCAAAAAATAGTCTGTGATCCTTACTGGGAGACAATTTTCAAGATAGGATTCCCCCCACTGATGTTAAGGTATTCTTCCATTTTCATCTCTGATGAGCAAAATGCAGTGAATCATGATGAGCATCATTGTTATAATCATGAGCAAATATTTACTGAGCTTTTGCCACATGCAATAACAAGGATAAAAATATTAATCTGCATCTTACTTTTACGTATATCTTGCATTCAATGCTTACAACCTTGTAAGGCAGATACTATAGGTTGGCATGATTTTTATTCCTATTTTACATATGAGGAAATTGAGGTTTGGAGATGGCAAATGACTTGCCTAGGGTCTCAGTTATTAATTGGAGATACCAGAATGTGGACCCAGATCTTCTAACACCAAGCTCAAAGTTCTTTCCACTATATTATACTACTTCTCAAAGCTCTGTTGTTGTTCAGTTATTTCAGTCATGTCTGATTCTTCATGATCTCTTTTTGGGGGTTTTCTTGGCAAAGATAGCGAAGTGATTTGCTATTTCCTTCTTCAGCTCATTTTACAGATGAGGAAATGGAGACAAACAGAATTAAGTCATATTATGCTACTTCTCAAAGCTCTGTTGTTGTTGTTCATCTATTTCAGTCATGTCTGATTCTCGATGACTTCTCTGGGAGGATTTTCTAGGCAAAGATACCAGAGTGGTTTGTCATTTTCTTCTTCAGTTCAGTTTACAGATGAGGAAAATAGGCAGTTAAGTGACTTGCCCAGGGTCACACAGATCTGAAGCTAGATTTAACATACGAAGAGGGTTTTCCTGACTCCAGAGCTAGAGCACCACTTAAGGTGCTAACAAACAAAAAAAGTATAAGATAAGCTTCTTGACCCCAACAAATTTACAATTTGAATGAAAAGACAAGACCTAGGCTTGGCAAGGCAAATGACCATTGAGAAGAATGAAGTACTGAAGGTCAAACAAGTAGGAGAAAAGTTTTAAGCAGCAATGACATGCTCATTTGGAATTAGAGTACCAGACTTCAAATGCTATTTCTATTATATACTTCCATTCAACTCTCTGGTCCTTAGTTTCTTCAAGTTAAAGGGATTGTACATTTAAAATAAATAAAGAAAACACTATGAGCTGGCAGAGTAAGGCAAGATTTCTGGAAGAAAGTGAATCTAAAATATAAGTAAATAAATGAATGAACAAAAAAATAAAACAAAACAAAACAGAAAAAGAAGGTGAGTCCCAAGCTAAATCTTGAATGAAAGCTAAGGCTTAATCTGAGGTGGAGAGAAGACATTCCAGGCATGAGCAACAGTGATCACAAAGGCACAGATGTTCCTCAGTTAGTTACCATTTGTTTTATAATCCTTCTTTTAGTCACCACCAATAGTCAGTTGCTCATTTAGAAGAGGACTATCCACTGGGAAATTCCAGACCAAAAATAGAGGATAATATGATCACATGCCTAAAGTTGGACTGATTCCAGATGTCAAATAGTTCAATCTTTTTATTTTTACTAAGGTTTAGGATGGTTGAGAGATTTGACCAGGATTATTTAATAAGTGTAAAAAACAGGATTTAAATCCAGGTCTTCCTGACTCCAATATCTATAATCCATCTACTGTTACCACCCTGTTTCAGGTCCTAAGGACAAAAGTAAAATAGAGGATCATTGGAAATCTTCAGATTCTTAACAAAACAACTTGACTCCAATAGATTGAAAAGTCTGAAGAAATTATTATGAATTACCAAAAAGCTTCCCCTCTTCCTAACTTCTTTATTACTTCTGAGTTTTTCTTATAATTCCATTCTCCCAGTCCTTGCAGGCTGGCAAATTAGGTATCACCCTTGATTCCCATCTTTGTCTCATTCGCCGTATGCAATCATTTGTCAAATTCTGTCATTCCTACCTTTGTAACATCTCCTATTATATTCTCCCTTCTCTGACTTTCCTGGATTCCTTCAAGCCCCAGTTAAAATTTTATCTTCTACAATCCCTTCTACAATCCCTTTTACAATCAAAATCCTATCTTCTACAATCCCTTTTACAATCAAAATCCTAACTTCTACAATCTTACCCAATCCCTCTAAATTCTAGTGTCTTTTTTCTTTTGATTATTTCCTATTAATCCGGTAAATAGCTTGTTTGTACCTAATCGTTTGTGTGTTGTTTCCCCCGTTAAATTACATGCTGCTCCTGCTACCATGCTGGAGCATGCCTTCCACACTTCTAGACCATTGAATATGGGTTTCCCTCCTTCAGGCTTCTCCCTAATCCAGTTCATCCTCCATCCAACTGTCAAATAAATCTTCCTAAATTATTGGTCTAAATGTGTTATCTCTCTACACAATAAATCTCATATAAAATGCTATGGACTTTAAAGCCCTTCATAATCTCACTCCTTTCTGTCTTTCTAATTTTCTTATATCTTACTTCTCTTCATAGATTCTACAATCGATGAAACTGACTTTGTTACTGTTTCTCAAACCCCATACTCTACCTTCCAGTTCTGGACTTTCACCCTTTTCATGAATCTTGATATTTGCTCAATTGAATACATATAAGCTTCTCTGAAACAGTCAGAGCTGGTTGGGACTAGGGAGTGTTTTACATGAGCCCTTGCCAAGAAGTGAGATAATATGATGCAATTTAGGCACAGACTTGCTTCCACCCACAGGCTTCATGAAATATTTCAGTCAAAATGTCCATGGACAGTCACAGTCAAACGAGCCAAGGATGAAGACAGAAGGGTATATGATTATCATTCTTTATAATTCTATTGTGTATTATGTCTTACAAACTGTCTCTCTATCCTATTTCCTTTTTTAGGGGGTAATGTGGTAGCACAATGGAAAGAGTGCCAGAGTCAGGAAGACTCATCTTATTAGCTGTGTGACTCTGGGCAAGTTATTTACCTTTGCCTCAGTTTCCTTTTCTGTAAAATGATCTGGAGAAGGAAAGATTAACATACTGTAATATCTTTGACATTAAGATAGCCCCAAGTAGGTTCATAAAGAGATACGACAAAAAATGACTCAATGCCCCAAATATCTCATTTGAGCTTCATCATAACTTTGTGAAATAGGTTTAGAAGGGACTATTACTTTCATTTAGCAGGTAAGAAAGCTGAAGCTCACAGAGTTAAAGGGACTTAACCAACTGGCAATTAAGTCTTGTGACTTTGAGTCCTGGACTCTTTCTAATACATCAGTTCCCCAGTCCATGTAATTCCACTCCAAGACTCATTAAGATGGCTGTGTGTGTGTGTGTGTGTGTGTGTGTGTGTGTGTATGTGTGTGTTGAAATGAGAGCAGAGTTTCTTTCTTGTGAAGTCAATGTAGAACACCCTTTTAAGTATGTCATAGGCCAGTGCTTACAAAGGAATCTAAAGATAACTGATTAGTTTCTTGGCTGAAGGCCAGCAGTAAGGCTTACTTAAATGGCAGCTGTAGAGGAGAAACACAGTGAATCAGGTATACTCGCTCCAGCAGCAGTGAATTGTTTGCAGAATCTCTCTTAATGGTTTTATACAATTCCACATTAGAATGCCTTACTACTGTTCTTTTGTCATGTGAATCATTGCCTAAATTTCTGCTTGGTTATAATAATAGCTAGCATTTATATAGTGCTTTAGGGTTTAGAAAGCTTTTTACATAAATTGTTCACTGGGTCCCATTTTTGGTGGGGTTTTTGGGTTTTTTTGTTTTGCTTTGTTTTGTTTCTTAGCAAAGGTACTAGAATGATTTTTCATTTTCTTCTCCAACTCATATTAGAGTTGAGGAAACTGAGGAAAAATAGGGTTAAGTGATTTGACCAGAGTCATGCAGTTAGTACGTATCTGAGGCTGGATTTGAACTCAGGTCTTCCTGACCCTATACATTGTACTAGTGCTGTCAACCTGCATTATTGGATGTAATATTTCATCTGAGAAATACATACAGTTTTCAAATCATAGTTCCAGTTCCTATTCCTATTTTATAGATACCAGGAGATATCATGTCATGGTCTGTTCATCAAACATTTTAGGCAGCCATATGTAAAATCTTAACCCTTTCTAAGTTAGCAGGATGTTGAAAAGTATATGGCATTTGGAATTAATCATGGCTCTGCTACTTATTATATGTCATACTTTGGCCAAGTCACCATTGGCTCTGGGCCTCAGCATAATCTATAATTCAGCATATCTGAGTAAAAATGCACAGATATACTATATTAAACTGGGAAAGGTGACCCTACCATGAAGGGTAATGTGGAGGTAGAAGTCAAATACATTGTCAGAAGATCACCAACATGACTTTCCAGAATCTGCTTTCCCATCTATGGCTTCCAATCAGTTCCAAAATAGCATGAAAGAGTTCTATTCTCCCCCTGGTCGTTAATATTTATATAGGGGATTAAAGTTTGCAAAGTGATTTACATATATTATCTCACTTGATTTTCATAACAACCTTGAAAGTAGGGGGTGCTATTTTAATTCCAATTTTAGAGATGAGGAAACAGACTGGGATATTTTCAGTGACTTGCCTTGTTTTTTGTTCTTCATTCTTTTCTTTTTTTTTTCTTTCTTTTTTTTTTTTTTTTACTGAGGCAATTGGGGTTAAGTGACTTGCCCAGGGTCACACAGGAAGTATTAAGTGTCTGAGGTCAGATTTGAACTCAGATCCTCCTGAATTCAGGGCTGGCCCTTTATCCACTGCGCCACCTAGCTGACCCCTGTCCTTCATTCTTGATGAGGATCAATGACATTATGAAGGTGCTATCTTGATTTGTAAATGAATTGGATTTGGATAAGGCAGACTTGTGCAAACACACTAGTCTTGCTCTTTCTTCCAGGATTAATGAAGAACAGCGGCAACACATAAATCCGAATTTCAGATAATCCTAACCCACACCTCTAAGATCACACAGCTAGCAAGTATGTGAATTAGGATTCAAATTCAGATGTTCCTGACTCCAAGTCTAGTTTTCTCTCCACTATGTCAACTAGAAGCCTAGAATCCATTGTTACATTTCTCATATCACTGTTTATTCCTTGGTGAGGACACATTCATACAGAGAGAGTTAAATACCCATCTTGGCTAGTCTCATCACTGTAAATCTAGCTTCTGCATCTAAGGGATAGCCTCCAAGGTCCTGGACCTTACATCTACAATCCCTTCTTCTGGGATTCACTAAATGTATATTGTATATTGATATAAGAGGAAAATATGAGAGAGGAAGTTCATGAAGGCTCGAGGGGTATGGCATCATACTCAAATAGAAATGTATCCCTTCAGGCTGCATATTGACTTATGAAACCACAAATTAGCATTAGCTATGAAAACCAAAGAAAATACTTTCTTGAGGGAATTTAGATCTCATTCCCCCAAAGGGGAAAATGTCTGGAGAATTTAAAGGTTAGTTCTTGAGATTTAAATCCCCTTTTTTCAGAAAGGAAAGGAAAGGAAGGAAGAGAAAGAAAGAGAGAGAGAGAAAAAAAGAAAAGAATAGAATAGAAAAGAAAAAGAAAGAAAAAGCCAGGGAATGGATGTGAAGAGTTTATATATCTTTTAAACAAAGGAAGGGAAAGGTGGACTTAGAAAGTAATCAGTCAGTCCCCATCCCCAAGAGGAGGAGGGGGGAGTGAAGAATTCCAGGTGTCCAAGCTATGGCCCTTTGATACAATACACAAATCAGAAAGCATTCTTTGTGATAAGTAACCCATAGTTTAAGGTTTGATAAGGAGATGCCTCCAAAAAAAAAAAAAAAGGATATTCCAAGAGATCCATAACCAAAGTTAGGTTTGGAGATAAAGTTGTCTCCAAAAACCCATCAAATAGGATGTATATCATGAAAAGGGCTCCAAATCACTATTGATCAGAGAAATGCAAATTAAGACAACTCTGAAATACCACTACACACCTGTCAGATTGGCTAAGATGACAGGAAAAGATAATGATGAATGTTGGCGGGGATGTGGGAAAACTGGGACACTGATACATTGTTGGTGGAACTGTGAACGGATCCAACCATTCTGGAGAGCAATTTGGAGCTATGCTCAAAGAGTTATCAAACTGTGCATACCCTTTGACCCAGCAGTGTTTCTACTGGGCCCATATCCCAAAGAGATTTTAAAGGAGGTAAAGGGCCCCACATGTGCAAAAATGTTTGTGGCAGCCCTTTTTGTAGTGGCAAGAAACTGGAAACTGAAGGGATGCCCATCAATTGGAGAGTGGCTGAATAAATTATGGTATATGAATGTTATGGAATATTATTGCTCTGTAAGAAACGACCAGCAGGACGATTTCAGAGAGGCCTGGAGAGACTTGCATGAACTGATGCTGAGTGAAATGAGCAGAACCAGGAGAACATTATACACAGCAACAAGACTATACGATGATCAATTCTGATGGACATGGTTCTCTTCAACAATGTGATTCAAACCAGTTCCTATTGTTCAGCGATGAAGATAGTCATATACAGCCAGAGAGAGGCCTGTGGGAACTGAAGGTGAACCACAACACAGCATTTCAATGCTTTCTGTGATATTTCCATGCATTTTGTTTTCCTTCTTAGGTTGTTTTTTTTCTTCTCTCTTTCTAGATCTGATGTTTCTTGTGCAGTAAGATAACTGTATAGATATGTATACATATATTGGATTTGTCATATAATTTATCATATTTAGCATGTAATTAGATTATCTGTCATGTAGGGGTGGGGAGTGGGGGGAGGGAGGGGAAAAGCTTGGAACAACAAAAAAAAGTTTTGCAAAGGTCAATGTACAAAAATCACTCATATGTTTTGTAAATAAAAAGCTTTTAATAAAAAAAAGAAATAGGATGTGTACATCCTATAGACTATGTGTCTCATAATCTACACTCAGAAAAATCTTTGAAATAGGAATAGCTCTTGATGGTCCATCAACCACTAAGTGGCTCAGGGTCTGCTTCAAAACTATATGAACTTAATTAGCTTCAGAGTTTCTAATTTTATGCACATCCAGCTAGGTTTACTCTTGGTCACTGCAAGGAAATGTTAGTATGTCAAGCCAATATAACCAATTCTCATACTCTTCTTCTGGTTACCTAGATAATTAGGGGTGGGCGGTAGGTCGTGTCAATCAAATCAAGATAGCAATTTTCTCAGCTATGTGTCATTGTACTGTAATACCACCTGTAGGCCGTTTATATTACATTTTCATCTCTCTCCCTTCACCCCAGGGGTTCTTGAATATCCTTAAGAGAATTGAGGAGTGTCTATATACTCTTTACACATGGATCCAGACCCTACCAATGTTGTTTCCTCATTTGCAAGAGAGAGATCCCTGTACCCCAATTCCATTTAACTACTGATAGTAGATTGTGTTTTACACAAAGATATTTACTTCAGAAAGTATAATCACACATACAAAAATTTAATCCCCAAATACATGGGAGGTATAATCCTCCTCCTCCCTATACTACTTAAGTATCTGGTAAGGGGAAAGAGAATAGGTTCATAGTTTAGCTTAGTTCCCAAAGAACACAGTCCCACTTCCAAATGGAAAACACTTTTCAGGCTTAAGTCCCAAGCATCCTGGCTTCCTAGGCTGTGTGACTGCACCATCCCATTTGCAGTTCTCAAGTTTCCATAGCTCCAAATCTCTTCAGTCCTATGAAGATCACCTGTGACATCTGAAATTGAAGACAAAACCAGAAACAAACACTATCAGACCCATGTCTTGGAGCTAATATAAAAGAGAAGAAGCAGGGGAAGACAAGTCCTTCCCTTCTCATTGGCTCAGTTCATGGCCTCCATGATGGGGGCAGCATATGGGAGTCTCTGAATAGAGTTCAACCAAAATATAGCAAAGATCAATTCAAATTTGGGAGTTTTAAAAATATGGGCAGCCAATCAACAGAGTTTATTCTTATATATGTAGTAGGAGACTAGGTCTCCCTGTGACCGATACTGAGCATGCCCAGAACAACCTAAGTTATATATTTTTAAAAATTTTATTGTGTTGCATCAAGCATTTTTCAATTACATTTCAATCTGACTTGCGCTGCATTGAGGAGTTTTGGGGGCTCCAGGAGGTCCAGGTGGGCTGAGAGTTATATACCCCTGCTCTGAGTATTTTCAGTATTTTGATAACTACCACCCAGAAATATAAAGGAAAATTAAAGAGAAAAAAAAAATCTCAGGGAAAAGGGGGGGGAGCAAGCAAATAAGAATGCATGATGTCCTTTCACAAAGGTGTTGAAAAGAAGGAAAAGTAGGGCAGCTAGGTGGGGTGATGGGTGGAGCACCAGCCCTGAAGTCAGGAGAACCTGAGTTCAAATCTGGTCTCAGACACTTAACATTCCCTAGCTGTGTGACCCTGGGCAAGTCACTTAACCCCAATTACCTTGACAAAAAAAAATTTAATAGAAATTCTTTTAAATGCAGTAAGAGAAGTGGACCTTCAAAGTTCCTATCTTGGAAAAGCAGAGAATCTTATTGTATTTATATTATTTTATTCTGTCATCCAAGTACTGTCACCTTAAATGGAGAGAGATAGGTACCTCTGGATGTTTTCTGTACGGTTGGGCATGTATACCTGAAGATGTGCTAGAGAACAGTTAGCCTAGGAAGATAGCCTAAGATCTGACAAGTCTAAGTCTTCTGCACATGTGGGACATGATCCATGACCTTACATGATCCTGGATCTTACATCTCAGCTGAAGCCCTTTTGGGATTCACTAAATGTCGATATCTCATGGACTATTTAGTAGATAGAAGGGAAACCACTATAACAGAGGAGCACTGCAAAAAAAATTACCTGAAAAAGAAGCAATTTAGAACAATATAACACAATACTATAACAACATAAGTACCTACTATGTGCAAACCAAACTATGTGCAAAAGTTTGGTGCCAACTTTTTTACACCAAATTTGGGCTAAAAAAGCCATTATGGAACTTTAAAAAAAAGTGGATATCATCAACCAAAACAATGGTTACACACAAAATCACTTCAGTGAATTAGTTATGACACTTTAAAATAACAGATTTATATAAAACTTTAAGCTTTTCACTTTAGACAAATTATTTCACTTGAGCTTCACAACCTCTCTGGAAAGTAAAGTTATTGTTGGGTATCCCACATGTGCAGAAGCATTGGAAGAGCTTTGGCTTCTTCTGTTTCTCAACACTCATTTATTCTAAGCCTAAATCCCAGGCAAAGAACTGGCAACAAAGGAGATACTTAATGACTGAGAGTTGGCAAAACAAATTGTGATATATGAATGTATATGAATGTAGTAAAAGAATGTTGTACTGTAAGAAATAACATATCCAGAAAAACTGCATAATCCAGACACAAGAAGACTTATATGAACTGATACAGAGGGAAGTAAGCAGAACCAGGAAATTATATATGACTACCACAAAGTAAACCAAAAGAAGGAAGGAAGAAAGGAAGGATGGAAAGAAAGAGGGAAAGAAGGATGGAAGGAAGGAAGGAGGGAAGGGGGAAGAAGGAAAGGAAGGAAGGAAGGAGGGAAGAAAGAGAGAAGGAAGGAAGAAACTGAATAGTATAATTATAATGATCTAGCTTGGCCCAGAGAAAAGTTGAGCAAATGTATGTATCTTCCTGACCTCTGCAATTCATCCTCTCTATAACTTGGTGATTGTTTGCATGTTCTCTCCCCCATTAAATTATGAGCTTCTTGAGAGTCTTTTGCCTTTTTTGTATCCCCAATGCTTAGCACAGTGCATGGCAGATAGCAGGTACTAAATAAAAGGGAATTGAGTGTTACTTTTCCAGTGTTCTTACACCTAATTCCCTGACATGTAGTCTTTCATCAAGTGACTGGTTTTCTGGCTGACCAACAAGACACTCCATTTCTCTTCTCTGGGCATTTTCCCTGTTTGCCCTCTATACCTAGAATACTCTACCTTTTCTGCTACAGCTACTAACTTTCCTGTCTCCTTTAAAATCTCAACTAAAATCCCACTCTCTATAGAAAGCTTTCTTTAATCCTTATTTCCAATGTCTCCTCTCTCTTAAATTATCTCTTACTTATTCTGAACATAATTTACCTTGTATATATTTGAGTGTATATTGTCTTTTTGTATCCCTAATACTTAGTTCATAGGAACTTAAATGTTTATTGATTGTTTTTGTTTTTGTTGTTTTGTGTGTGTGTTTGAAAGACAAAGAGACAGATGGAGACAGAGACAAAGAGAGAGAGAGACAGAGGTAGAGAGAGATCTTTTGATGTAGTGAACTTGAGATGAGGATATTTCTTCTACCAATACAAATGGACAGCTCTTCTGGAACTCTTACTCCTGCAAACTTGCCTATGTAGCTGAGAGATGGTGACCTACTTTTGTTTATACAATCAGGATATTTCAGAGGTAAGACTAAAAATTAGGTTATCTTGGTTCTAGTTTTGCCCTCTAGTCATGATGTGAGTAGTTTGTATATACTCATAGCCAGTAATTACCAGAAGCCAGATTTTATAGATTTTGAACTGGAAGGAGAAAGCACAGAGGTCACCAAGTCCAATTCCTTCTTTTTAAAAAACAAATGAGACATATGAAGCCCAGTTAGGTTAATTGTCAGGCTCAAGGTCATGGAAAAATTAAGAGCTTGAGATAGGGATATTCCTGATAGGGCTATATCCAGCCTTCTCTATTTACTTTGACCCTACCTCTGTGAGAATCAGAGCAATGGAGGGGACATTACTGAAGAAAAAGAACTCACCATTTTCCCTTACTTTTATGTCCTTTAACCACCCTTCTCAGAATAGCAAAAGAGCATTAAGTGCCCAAATAAAATCTTACATTGCAATACCCAGGGAATAATACAGTTCAGACAATGACAGGTTCTGAAGTAGATTATCTTCCATTCCCTTCTTTTAAGATCATTATCTTGACTCCCACCAGCTTTAGATAAAAGACCCATTTCATAGCAGAATCAGGACCACTCAGCCAATGAGAACAGGTGAGCTCTCAAGGGACAGGATTATACTGACAGCCCAAAAGTAAGTTCACTTGTCACTTCCCCTGCTCTTCTGAAACATAATTGAGAGAATTATTCTTGAAGCATCATTGAGATAGCATTTTTGTACTCACATATTTGACATAGAAGACTCAAAATTACTGCAGTATGACTTCCCTTGTTTCTTTCAAAAAGCAGGGGGAAAAGAAGTGATTTATATTGGATTCCAGCAGGAGTGAGTTATTTGTCAAGACTAGATAAATCAAATGTTTTTTAAAGGGACCAAGAAATATCTAAGTGGTACCCTATGGAATAGCTGATGGTTTCCATAGTATTTTCTTAACCTAACCATTCTTTTCAAAATTTTCCTGTCTACGGGGAGACAGAAATAACAAGATCTTTGTTTCTTTTTTTCAGTCTTCAACAGAGCATCTCACCCCTTAGGCTGCTCAGCATTTTTTTACCTTGTTACTTTTTAGGAAAACAATGATAAATTTGGTCAAGTGGCAGACTAGTTTCATTTGGAAGGGTACTTTAATCCAAGCCTACATCAGTGAAATATATGTGATGGGCTTTCCCAACTGTCTGAATTCAAATACATAAATAGGATGGCATGTTGCTGCTTTGTTTTGAAAAGAAAAATAAGATTCTTGTGAACCCATGAAAAATTCAAATACAGTTTAGGCAAATGAGGGTACTGTGTCCTTTCTCTGCTGAATTCATTGAAGCCTTTAATCATGGAGAATTGGCCAAGCCTGTCTAAGAAAATAGCAACTAGAATAGAAATTGCCTTCACTACACTCTCTAAATGTAATCCTTTGGCACTGGCACATTGATGTTCCCTATTTTCCAATAGAAACTGTGAGTATGCCCTTCATTTCAAATTGCCTATTCATCTTCAATGTGACAACTACTAAAATGGGCTGCTGGAATAGACTGCTCCTGTAAGTAGACCCTAAACACTTTTTCCTCTTTTAAGAGGCACCAATGGAATCAATCTAAGAAAAACAATATTCTGAAAGGCTACTATGTAGTTGACTGAAAACTCAGCAGAGTCTATTGATTATTTTATATCGGGAACTCGGAATTACACATTTTCCTCACTATATAAACATCTACTATCATATTTAGGATGATATAGTTGAATAATAATTTGGGGCTGCTGGCACTTTCAGACTCATTTCCTGTCTCTTAGAAAATTTCTCACAGCAGCATTTGTGATACATAAAATAACTGTTTCTCTGAAAAAACTTAGTGATGTAATCCTTTGCCAGATGCTCTCTCAAGATAGGAAAGCCCAGGTACAATTGGGCAGAGATTCTTAAACTTTTTCCACTCACAATCCTTTTTTTGCCTAAGAAATTTTTATCTGACTCTAGGTACATGGTTATTTAAAATAGAGGTACAAATCAAACACTTACTGATCATAAATCATAATTTTGTGATCCCCACATTCAGTGATGAGACCCCCAGTTGGGATCACAAACCACAGTTTAAGAAGCTGGGATTTAAGGGATTTCTTAACTCTGATATTTTTATCCCATTCAGAAAATTATGCATCTTCCTTATGTGACATTGCCTAGTTCTTCTAATCCTCCTTGCAAGTATTTTCACAAAAATGAAGGAAGAAGAAGTTTATTTATGAATCAACAGAAACAAATTAATTCTCATGAGCATAATCATGGAAAATACCCACCAATCAACAATCTCTTCACCAGGACCAGGTAGCTTCAATTACTTAGAATGATATGCTAGATAGACCTTCCACTTCTGGTGACTCTTCTACTTGGGGTGTCTGTTGGAGCTTGGAGCAGAACCCCATTTTGGGTTGCACTGCCTCCCCCTCCCCAACCTCTGAGTTTTGCTGAGAATTCCCATTTGGTGATGGTGACAATATTCCCAGTTGTCACTCTTCTTGTCATTCTCAGCAGTTAGCAATAGATAGCATCAGTAGGCCTAGGTGTTGCCTGCATTTGATCAATTTATTAATTGTGGCAGGAGACTTGGTTCTCCCTACCACATACCCTACACATAACAAGTTGTCTCTACTCCAAAACAGTTCTTTGGAAGTTTAACCTACTTGAAAGTTCACCCATAATGAAGAATACATCCTGCTTTTCTTCCCCCTCAACTAGTGTCTCTTACCAATTGCAGGTTTAGACATAGAACCCCCCAGATTCCTCCTTTCCACAGATATGTCAGCTGTATCTTTCCCATTTCACATGGGTTTTCGATCTATAAGACAAAACACTTTCCCTCCTCCTGTCACATCTCAAGCCTTGCCATCCTTCTGGGATGGTCTGCCTATAGTAAGCATAGTAATAGTAAGATTATTCAATTTACCCAGGGCAACTTTCTGCTATTTCTCAGAGAAATTTAGGGACCCAACACTCCTCAGTCTTAGGTATATTTAAAAAAGGAAGGGAAGAGACACCATCTTGAATTCTCTTTGACTCCTATACATATCTGGAATAAGTCAGGTATATAATTAGGTATATAATCTATAGCCCAGCTTCTTACATTGTGGATCATGACCTCATAAGGGGTCTAGTAACTGAATGTGAGGATTGTGAAATCATGATTTATTTTTAGTAAATGTTTGTATACCTATTTTATATACCTATATAGCCAGGATTGTGTAATAATTTCTTAGATAAAAGGGGGTCGGTCACAAGTGGATTAAGAAACCATGGTCTCTAGTATCTTCACAACACCTATATTGTATATTACAATATTACTTGTGGCATGTCTTTATGGAATTCAAATTACATCACTCAGAACTTTGTTCTAAAATATTAATCATTTAGTCTGATAGATCTCCTCGAGGCTATACCTATAATGTAATAATAGCTGACATTTATATAGCTTTTGATACTTTGAAAAGCACTTTATATACATTAATTCATATAATTCTCACAATTTGCAAGATAGCTACTATCACACTTGTTTCACAGACAAGGAAGCCGATGTCAGAAATTTGCCCAGAGACATGCCCATGCACCAGAACTGAGATTTGACTCCCCAGACCTTTCTGACTCCAGTCCAGCACTTTCCCCAGTGAATTGCACTGCTCTTCATTGCCATAATGACTTCACAAGCCAATTCAAGTGAAACCAATTTGTGCATTCTGTCTTCTTGATAGCAAGATTACAATGACAGGTACATTTAAGGTAGTTCTGCCTTTGTGGAAATGGATAGACAGCCATAATTTTCTTTTTGGAAATTAGTTTCATTAATAATTTGGTTGATAATTTTAAAATTATTTTAATTGATAATTTTTTTGTCATTTTTGTTTGTCAGAATTTTGTTGTCATGTGTGTAATTGTAATAATTTGTTCAACATTCTTTTAGGGAGCACCAGTATCATAATTGCTTAATGGTAGTCTTGGTCTGAACCTGTGATTTCAATGAGGGAAGGAACACTCCCTCTACCATATTAGGTCAGTAACTAGTTTTAGAGATTTGGGTGAGGCACTGAGAAGTTAATAGACTTACCCAGGGTCAAACAGCAGGTATATGTCAGAGATAGGGCATGGATTCAGGTCTTCTTACCTCTCCATCTCTGTGACTTACCTAATTCCTTCTTCCTCCTCCAACATTTACTTCAGAAAATAGCATAATAAAAAAGCACCAGACTACAAATCAGAAGACTTGGCATTTAAGAATAGGGTCTGTTCATTGTGTGAGTTGGGCAGTTATTTTAATTTCTCTGGACCTCAGTTTCTCCTCTTTAAAATGAGGAAGACAGATTACATTAGAGCTGTCATGAATCCTTTTGGCAGTCTGGTGAAGCCTTAAAATAATGTTTTAAATCCACAAAATAAAACACACAAGATTATAAAAGTAATCAATTATGCTGAAAAATTAATCAAAATTAAATAAAAAGCAGTTCATAGATCCCAGGTCTAGAATGCTTGGACAAAATGTTCTCTAAGGTTCTTTTTACCTACAATGGTCTATAATGTCACTATCTTTTTTTTCCCACATCTCCCCAATTTGATTCATTAAGCATTTACTTAGTGCCTACAGTACTCATTCTGGTTACTTGAGGAAATTCAAGATTGAGTAAGACTTTGTGGAGTTATCTCTTTGCCTTTGTCCTGGTTGTTCCCTGTATCTCAAATGTTTTCACTTCCCACTTTTGTCCCTTAGAATCAATCCTTAGCTTTCTTCTAATCTCAGTTCTTTGAATAGAAAATCTTTTCTTATTTTCCCTGGGCAAATTCTCTCTACTGCCTCAAATTAGCTTGCATTTTCTTTTCTGTTTATTTATTTTATCACTCCTGGCAAATGTAAGTGTAGGGACTGTTCCAGTTTTGCATCATTATGCCAGAATCAAGTATAGTGGCTTGCAACAATTTTTATTAAATGTCAACAATTTGATAAACATTTATTAATGCTTATCACAATAAGTATACTTTAATAAGTTTATTAAATTGTTGACATTTAATCATCTAATATTATAAATCATTAGTTAATCACGTTAATATATAATTTGCTTATAATTAGCATTTTTATTGTTGTTCAGTCATTTCAGTTTTGTTCAATTCTTTGGGACCCCATTTGAGGTTTTTTTGGCAAAGATATTGGAGTGGTTTGCTGTTTTCTTCTTCACCTCCTTTTACAGATGAGGAAACTGAGGCAAATGGGGCTAAGTGAATTGTCCAGAGTCATATAACTAGGAAGTATTTGAGAGTAAATTTGAAAATCATGAAAATGAGTCTCCACTGTTCCCCTCTGGTAGATGTTTTGTGGAAAGGCAGGAATGATTTAGGTTCATCTTCCAGCCAGTGGCGTCTTCTCCAAGAATTTTGGAATACTTGCTGGAGCCTCCTTCCAAACTTCAGGTATTGATTAAGAATCCAGGATTACTGAATTTCATAGACTCACAAGGTCACTTCCAAGTCTGAACACATCTATCTCAAGATCAGTGTCCATATATCTAACAAAAACTTTTTTTACTCTAGCTACTGTATGGGAATGATATGTGTGATTTTGAACTGGAGAAGGTCCATTTCTCCCTTACCCCTCCAAAGATTCCCTGTGTTTCAAGTCACTACCTAGAGGGTCAAAGAAAGAAAAGAGAGCAAAATCACTCACTTTTAAGAGGTTCACTGAGGTCCAGGACCTTCCCACTTTAGGGTCAATAAAATCCAGAATGTCGATTCCTTCAGCAATGCATCAGACACAGAGAATTTATCACCCCTAAGGGACGCAGGCACTGATCTAATGCACATGGGTTAGCTGGAAGTAGTCACAGTGACTCTGCACATTCTGCTATAATTGTAATAGAATTCCATATCATATTAAATAGAGGGAGATGGATTCCTGACCAGGAGGATGGACCTTGAAGTCTTGAGGTATTGTTATTTCTAAAGGATTTCTCTGAATAGAGCACTTACCTGGCCCAGATTAGTTAATCCCCCAGGACTATGGCAAAAAAGTCCAAAGTAATGCAAAGTTGGAGTATGAGGAGCTAACATGGTAGCATCCATGTGCATGGGACCATTTTCATATATGTCCCCTTAATAGGAAGTAAATCCACCTGGTTCTACAAGTCGGTAGGTAATAGCAGGATGGATGATTATTCCTCTTACTGAATGGAACAATCAGAATCACCACAGGGTAGGCAGTCAGGGATGCAGTAACCTGCAAGTTCAATGGGTGTTTTAAAAATGACCATATTGCCGATTTTCCTGATGTACTTTAAACTCAGCATACCATCACTACATTGGACATTCAGTTTTGTGTAGAAGTTGTGGTTGGAAGTTGCAAAGTGGTAAATTTTGATTTGAAATAAGGCAAAAACAAGTTTCCTAACAAGGACTGCCTTCATTAGACATGTTCCATCAAAGGTTATCTTGTCACCCATAAATAGAAGAGGGGATTTTTAACCAGGTATGATTCAGATAATAAGGCTTTCCAGATCCCTATTAGCACCAAAATTCTGGAATTCCATGTTTTCTTCAAAAAACATACACAAAGACCAAAATCCTTTCCTCTCTCATTCCCAATCTATCCCCTCTCCCCACACAAAACAAAGTTCTGGAATTGAGCCTGAAAGGTTTCTACTACTGATAAATTAAAATTGGGCAGATTTGTTATATTACTTAAAGAAAGCAGGGCCCATGGGTCTTTAGCTTGTAGAACATGTTCTTTGGGATTTTTTTTAATAGTTATTTTGAAATTCTCTATTTTGGCACAGGTTTTGTAAGAATAAAGTAAATTTCGTCACAGGGCTGTTGGGGTTATTGGGGAGCTGTTTTACTCCTTTCTTATCCTCAGAAACTGTTGGTGGGGAAAGAAAGACAGAAGGAAGGGCCCCAGAATAAGGGCAAATTCCTTTGACTGCATAGGCTTGAAAAACTCAAGTTATTAAAACAAATATTGCAGATGATTCAGCAAATGTTTCTAGAAACAGCTGTGCAAAGAATGCCTTCTTTAGGAGACTTTATTTATCTGGTTGCTACATAATACAGTAGATTAATTAGTAGTAGGAATGAGTGAAATTATTTGGAAAAGGCAATAGCTCGTCCCAAAATATCACCCAACTCTGAATTAATAGGAGAAGTGAGATGATATCCAGTTGATGAGACACATCAATAGTGAGAGAGTGAGGAGGGGTAACGATGAAGAGGAAAATAAAATTTCTTGAAAAACTTTGGTACACAATTCAGATTTATGGGGTCAATAAATTGTGAAGACAATCAACTGGCTTTGTATTGGTACGAAGTCCTGATATGTTAAGAAACTAAATATGAATGAAGTTTCTGATTTTTTTGAGAAACATGTCAGTACAAACCTGAGCTCAACATCATTTAAAAAATGCTTCTTACATTCTAAATCTGAAGAATTCTGGTCAAATGACTGGGACAAGAACATGATATGTTCAAAGATCCTCTCCTCTGATCTTATGGTGACTGTTTTGGACCTTTTTTGAAGGTAATATTTTAATAGGGCAGAACAATAACAAAATAGAGGCCTTTTCAGATAGAAGACTTCAGGAGAATTGATAATTAGTTTTTAAGGCCCCAATCAGAACTGCTAGGGAAAAGACAGTGACTGGGGCTTCTTCTCTGACGGTTTAATATTCTTGTTGTCATAACAAGAGATGCCCCAATCCATCTCATAATCTGAATATAATTGCCGTAAGTTGTGAGTTGGCATAGAAATTAGAAGGTCAGGGGTGGTGGTTGTGAGCTATGTAAGATTTAAAAAATATCCTTGACAGCTATATAAGATGAGAAAGATATCCCTAACCCTTCAAAGATCCTTGTTTGGAGGTCTCGACCTTCCAGTTTGTTGCAAGTGTGAGAGATGGCATATAGTTCTAATATATGTTTTTATGCGTTTATATGGCTACTATGCAAGGCAACTAGATAAAATAGTAATTGAGTGCCAGACCTAGACTCAGGAAAACTTTTCTTCCTGAGTTTAAATTCACTCTCAGACACACTAACTGTGTGACCTTAAACAAGTCACTTTACCCTATTTGCCTCAATTTTCTCATCTGTATGAGCTGGAGAGGGAAATGGCAACCCCCCCCCCCCCCAGGTATCATTGCCAAGAAAACTCCAAATGGAGTCATGAAGAGTTGGACAAAACTGAAAAATGACTGAATAAAATGAGTATTGTAAAAGTGGGAGTTCCTATTTTGCCTCCTAAAGTTCCAAGTTAATTCAGAAATTTCTAATAGTTCTCACCCATAAAGATATGATCTGAAAATCTTGCTCTCAGGAGTACACCTTTAAAATCCTAGCATGTCTTAGTTATTGAATGAATGTAAAGAAATAATTATGAATTATGGCTGAAAGTTGTAGTTTTAAGCTCTGTAAAGTAAAATTCCCTGACAATTTGAGCCATCTAAAAGTGGAACGGATTGCCTCTGGTAGAATGCCTCCAGCTGCAAGTCAGTAGATGCAACAGGATGGATAATTGTTCCTTTCTTACTGAATGGAACAATCAGAGCCAACACAGTGAAAGGAGCCAGGGTATGTGGTGATCACTGACCCTGCAGCCATCTGAGCCAAGTGGCAATGCCAGACTGACTTATCCTGGTGCTGGCAAGACCTAGTCATCCTTTATTCCTAGGATATCCAGTGCATGTTTTTTAAAAAAATTATCCTATTCTCTGTTTCCTGCTTCCTCCCCCCGAATTTACTATTTGAACTCCCGCCAGTATGACTTTCTCCTAATTGGAGGTCTAAATGACCATTACTCAAGTATGTTGTAGAGATAATCACTATTTAAGTGTGGGTTACATGGGATGGCATTCAAAGTACCTGACATTCAATGATTCTGTGGCAAGAAGAGCTATTATTGTTGTTCTTTGTCCCTTGTACTCAAAGAGAACCATGACATCAGGGAGGGGATGCTGTGACATGCAAGTGAATTAGATTTGAGATAGGGAGGGCTGTGCAAAGTCACCTGCCTCACTTTCCCCTCAGAGCCATGTGGGTCCAGACTGGACACTGGCTTGAGATTCAATGATCCTCTGGCAAGGAAGTAGACTCAGACCACAGCCTTGGTTCAGGTTTTCCCATCTTACCTCTGCCTTTTAGAATCTCTGACTATTATTGTTCATTTTATCCTCTATAATTATCTCTGTCCTTTGTTTGATCGATAACTCATCCCTTATTCATAGTTGTAAAAGGCATCTTCTTCCCTATTCCTCTAATTTGTTTATGCTAAGAGTTATTTCTATCTAGGTCATTTATCTATTTGGAGCTTTTTAGTGGTGTATTATGTGAAATGCTGGCTTAAACCCAATTTCTGCAAGATTGTTTTCCAGTTTTTCTAGCACTTTTTGTCACCTACAGAGTCCATTACTCTAATGGTTAGATTCCTTGGGTTTAGCAAATATATAACTGTGTTTATTTATTTATGGAACTTATATAGTTAATCTAATTAATATTTTTCTATTTTAATGTATATAAAGTATTTTTGATATATTTTTTCTTTGTAACAGTTGGAGATTTGGTCACTTTTGACCTTTTTCCTTCCCCTCTTGTTTTTCATTATTTTTCTTGATATTGAACTTTTCTTTTTTCTCTAAATAAAATTCTTTTTTTCCTAGTTTCATAAAGCAACTTTAGTCTGAATAATATGCCACTGAAAGTACAAATTAACTAGTTTTTTCATTTTTATTATATTGATACAGCCCAACTTTAAGCAATTAATACTTCTTTAGTTATCTGGCTTTGTCTTTATTTTAGTAATAAGAATTTTGTAGTTGCATTAATATAATGTGTGTGTATGTGTGTGAATGCGTGTGTGTGTGTATCTTCTTGGCAGCTATAGTTTCAGATATGTTCTATGGTTATTTTGAATGGAATTTTTCATTTGTTTCTCTTCCTTCTTTGTTGAGAATATAAAAAAAGACAGATGATTTTTTTTAAAATTTTACTTACTTTACTTTGCTATTTTGATTATCTTTAGATGATTCTCTAGGATTCTCTAAGTAGTTCATGTCATCTTGAGAAACAATTTTATTTCCTAATTGCCTATGCTCATTCTTTCAATTTTTTCTTATCTTATTGCTACAGTTAGCATTTTTAGAAATATATTTAAACATAGTATGAAAACTGGGCATCCTTTGTTTAACTCTAATCTTGTTAGAAAGGCATCTAGAATTTCTGCATTTCAAATAATGCTAAGCTTTGGTTTTAGATAAACAGACACTCTGGACCATATGTTGTAATAATTCCTTTATTAATATAATTTTTAAAATATAATAAAATAATATATTTAAATATATTAAATAAAAATATAATAAAAATAATGAATAATGACAAAGTTTATGACAGCAAAAGCTTTTTTGATGCCTGCTCATTTAATCATATGATTTTTCTTTTTTTTTGTTATTAATGTGGTCGATTATGTTTATATTTTCCCTAATATTAGGCTAGTTCTGAATTCTTGATGAAAACCAAACAAAACAACCTGATGCTAAGTTATTTACTTTTTGATGTGTTACTAAAGTATTCTCACTAATAGTTCAGACAATATTTCTCCTTCAATATTTGCTAAATATTTTGCTCTCTAATTTTCTTTGCTTTATTTCTCTCTGGTTTGAGTTTCAGTACAATTTTTCCATATGTTTGCAATCAATTTCTGTAACATTGGAATTAATTGCTATTTGAATGTCTGAGAGAATCTGTAAATACATATGATGCTATTTTTCTCTTTTGGCTATTTCTTTATTCTGTTTTGGCTTGTTTTCTTGAGATTTAAGTATTTTTCATTTTTGGACAAATATTTATTAATTTCATGTTACCAGTTTTATTGCCATATAATAAGACAAACTAGATGATAGCAATTTTCTTTATGTCATTTTCATTTGTTATGAGACTTTTGCTTTTAATTTTTGATATTAGCTATTTGGTTTTCCTCTTATGGTTCATGTGTGGTGTATATACACACACACACACATATACATATGTATTTTTAAGCCAAAAAAAGCTTTGATTTTTATTTATAAATTAATTTTTATCAATTTTATTTCTTCCCTGATTTTCAGAATTTTTTTTTTGATCTTACTAGGACTTTTTTTGTTACTTTTCTGATTATTTTTAGTTATTACCCAATTCTTTCTCTTTTATTGATTAAAGTTTTAAAGATCTAAATTTTTCTATAAGGATTGCTTTGACTTCATGCCAAAAGTTTTGTGTTTTCATATTAAATTATCTATTGTGTTTCTGTAGTTTGATTTTGATGGACAAATTCTTTAAGATTAAATTAATTTCCATTTAAGTTTGAATCTTTTCTTCAAATACCATTTACTGATTATAATTTTTGTTGTGTTGTAGTCAATAAAGGATATATGTTTTTTGCAAAATTTTATATCATGTACATAGAAATTTTTTGGAAAGGTGCTGCATTTAGCTGAGAAAGTGTTTCTATTTCTATTTCCATTCAGAGTGCTACCATAATAATTTCCAAAGTTCCACACAGCTTCTTAGTTTTTTTTTTCTTACTCATCTTTCTGTTAAAAGAGAACACTTTGAGATCCCTGATTATTAAGGTCTTGTTATTTATTATTCCATGCAATTGAATTATATCTTCTTCAAGTATTTAAAAAAACTATGCCATTCTTTGAATGCATGTATTTATAAATTGTTGAGTACTCTGTTCATTTCTGGGCTGCAATTTTTAGAAGCCCATTGATGCTGGAGTATAACCCAGGAAGGCACCAAACCTTTAATAAAAGAGGGAAATAAAAACTGTGACAATTCAAAATGGGTCAAGGAAATTGGGGTTGTTTAGTCTAAAAAAGAGAATTTTTAGATGGCACAAGATATCTTCTAACAGGAAAATATTGTATAGAGGGGGAAAACACTAGACTTGGAATTCAGACTCTAGATTACTACTTACTCAACTTATGTCTTCTGACAGGTCATTTAAACTATCTAGGCCTTAGTTTTATCATTTATAATCAATCAATCAGTAAACATGTATTAAGTGCTTGGATACAAAAAAGAGGCAAAAGATAGCCACTGAGTTCATAATCTAATGGATTATGATCCATAAACTGAGAAGGAAGAGATTCCTTCCAAGTCTAGTGTTGGGTTTTGTGATTGTATTTGAAAGGTTGTCACATAGAAAAGAGACTATATCTTTAGTTTAGATTTGAGGACAAAAATAGGAACAACATATGGAAGCTACAAAGGTGAATTAATTTAACATCATTTGAATATATACCTAGCAGTGGTACAGCTGGATCAGAATGAATGCACTATTTGGTAACTTGTTTGTGAATAATTTGAAATTGTTTTTGTAGCATAAGTGAACTTATTCACAGTTCTACCAGCAATATATCAGTGTGCTTGTTTCCCCACTGCTCTTCCTCCTGATCCTCTTCTTCTTTCTCCTCCTCCTTCTTCTTTTGTCATCTTTGCTACTTTGATAGATGGAATCTCAAAATGACTTTATATTTCTCTAATTAATAGTGATTTATAGTATATTTTTCATATGATTGTGGACAACCTGGATTTCTTTCCTTTGAAATTATGTTTATAGCTTTTGATCATTTAAATATTAGGGAATGACCCTTTTCCCTTTTATAAACTTGAATTAGCTTCCTGTAATTTAAAAAACAAAGTGCTATAAATCTGAACTGTCCAAAAGTGAATTTGGTACATGAATTTAGTGGAATGTTATCAATATGCTGTAAGCAATGACAAATATGATGAATACAGAAAAGCATGGAAAAACACATAAAGTAATGCAAAGTGAAGTGGAGCAAAGAAAACAATATTCAAAATGACTACCAAAAATGGAAAGAACAACAACTTTAAAACAATGAAAAATAATGTTACAAAATTACAAAGAACAGCCTTAGCTCCAAAGAAGTTATATTAAAGGACAGTTCCTCTTAATCCTTTGCGGAAGTGAGGGCTCCACAGATATGGAAATGTCATATATTGTCAGATTTTATTTTTAATGTATTTATAAGTTATAACAAGTTTAGTTGATTTTTTTTTCTATTCTTCCTCTTTTTCTTTTTTTCTCCAAAAAATCTCAAGGACTTTATTATAAGATTTGGCTCTCTGAGAGAGTATAGGAAGAATACAGGGAGAAATTGGGATAATATAAAGCCAAAATATGCCAATGGAAATTATTTTTTAAAAATAACTTTGATTGCTTTGGGAGTAGTGCTTTCCACTCTTAAGAGGTGTTTAATTAGAAGCTGGATTATCACTTGTGTATGTTAAAAGCAGAATTCATGTTTTTGTGATATTTGAACTTGAAGATCTCTAAGTGTCCCTTCCAATTCTATGATGCTGTGACTCTCTACTAATTCATTGCAGAGATAAAGACAACTTGGCAAAATGAATAAAGAAATAAATTATCTTTGGTAATCATTTCAAATTATAGCTTGTTTTGTTTGGACATCTTACCATAATTCACCATAAGACAATAAGCTTTCCCTTGGGTTCTTCATTTCTCTAGATGAAATGTTACTCACTTTCATACCTAAATGAAAAATTCTTTTCTGACCCTACATTTCAGGAAATGTTGTAGATTTGTGGCAGAGGGCGAATGAGGAATGCTAAGAGGGACAGGTCTTTAGGAATTTCTTCACTGACAAATTACTACTGAAGCAGGTTGATATAGCTGCTTGAGCTTCTATAAACATCAGAAAAGGCCTTTGCTTCCTCCTTTTTTTTCTAAAGCAAAATACTATGAATTTCATGAAGCTATAGTTTGAGCTTTGAATCTTGAAATTAGATCAAACAATATAGTGCTTAGAACCATATAATTTGTGCTACCCAATCTCTAAATGTCTTTGTGCTATTTCTCAGTGTCTTAAATTTTTAATTTAACAGTTCTTAAAGTGTGAAATCCCCCATAATTTATTCACGATTGCTCATAGACCTTTGGCATTCTTAAAAAAAACCAATAAAAGCAGGGAGTCTTTTAGTTGAGGGAAAGTGGCATAGGAGATAAAGTGTTAGTTGTGGAGTTAAGAACACAAGTTCACCTCATACTTCTGATGCTACACAGAAACAGGGACATTTTTCTAATCTGTAAGGGTTTCAGTTTCTTCATCTATAAAATGAGATTGGATTAAATAACTTTTATGATCCCTTCCTTTTCTAAATCCATGACATTGTGAATAAACTTATTTTGTAAAATAAATATGAAATATTTAATAGTGCTGAGCTATTTTAATACCATAAAATAATAGCATAAATAACATGTTTAAAAGCACAAGATAAATATAAGTCCATTCCCTTCGGGTAAAAACTCTTTTTTGGGGAGGGAGAACAATATTTCATTTTCCTTCAATCATATGTTCAAACAATTGTTTAAACATTTTAAAAAAAAGTTTTGAGTTCCAAATTTTCTTTCTTACCTTTCTCCTTCCCTGAGACAGAAGGTAATCCAATATATTTTGCACATGTGCAATCAAGTAAAACAATTCAAATTTTTAAAAAAGAATGAAAGAAAGTGAAAAATAACATGCTTCAGTCTATATTCAGATAGTTTCAATTCTTTCTCTGGAGGCAGTTAATATGCTTGATCATTAATCCTTTGGTATTTTCTTCAATCATTGTACTGTTGAGAATAGCTAACTCATTCACAGTTCTTCATACTGTCTATAGTATTCTCCTCGGTCTACTTGCTTCACTTTGCATCAGTCATGAAGTCTTTCAAGGTTTTTCTAAAATTACCCTATAGTGCAAAGGCTCTTAACCTGAGGTCCACAGATTCCAAATAGGGAATTCTAACTCTTAGCATTCTTTCCACCAATCTGGAGTCATTTTTCCTTCTGCATATACAGACAGCCACATTCAAAATGCCCAGGAATTATACTTCTAAGTCGCAACTTTCATTTTCATAAATAAGAAAACTGAGTTTTAGAAAGGTGAAGCTGCCCCTTTAAAGACAGGTGACTAGTTAATAACAGGAATACATCTCATCCCAAAGTGACTATGATAGAAATCTTCCTTGATGGATCCTTTACAAAGGGAGAGGTATAGCTTTGAATGAAGTCTAAGGAACAATACTGGAAAGGGAAGCATGTAAGAGTAGAATCCGAGAACAGAAGCTAGGACTGGCCTGGTTCACACTATCCTTAAAAAATAAACTAAAATGCTAATAGAAACTATGCTCCAGATATTATCTGGATGGCGCAGTGGATAGAGCACCAGCCCTGAAGTCAGGAGGACCTGAGTTCAAATTTGAGCTCAGATACTTAATATTTCCTAGCTGTGTGACCCTGGGCAAGTCACTTAACTTCTAGTTGCCTCAGGAAAAAAACAAAACAAAACAAAACAAACAAACAAAAAAAAAACCCAGATATAATCTGGAAGGCTAAGGAGAACATTGTGATAATCCTGAGGGTTACTACCTAAAAGCATGATAGATTTCTCAAATTCAGTTCAGTCATTTTTCAATGGTTAAAGATTCTTTGTGACTCCATTTGGGGTCTTCTTGGCAAAGATACTAAAGTAGTCTGCTGTTTCTCCAGCTCATTTTACAGATGAAAAAACTGAGGCTAATAGGATTAAGTCATTTGCCCAGGATCAGTCAGTAAGTGTCTGAGGCTAGATTTGAACTGAGAAAAATGAGTCTCTCTGATTTTAAGCTCAGTGCTCTAACCACTATGCCTTCTGGAAACCCACAACTGCTCTTCAGTGTCTGGAAGTTCTGTATGAAGGGCAAAAAAAAAGTTTCTTGAAATAACAGCAAGTTATCTCAAGATTTAATTTATCTCTATAATTGATAGAATATGTAGAATTTGAGTCAGCAAGATGCTCCCCAGTGACCAACTGTTTTGTTAATTTTAAATCTTGCTTTGAATACTTTCTATGCTTTCTTCTTTTTATATGAAGGGCCTGTGATATATGTGGGGTCTCACTCTACTAATTTAGATGAGGAATGTGAACACAGACTCTTTAGAGTTTTCCTTTTTTATGATCTGTATCTAGGCATTTCTCCATTCATAATCCAAGGAGGTTACTAGGTAAATCAGATGGTGAAGGTTCCCTTTGAATCTCCTCCCTATAAGTAACAGTCCCATAACCATCCCTGCTTCTGTTACTTAGTTTATTTTAGTGAGCAGGTTTAAAAATTGGGAGACTGAATGATCCCAGTAATGTTTGTCCAATTGCTTTTGGCAGACATCATGATACCGTGTCGGGAAAAATGCTTAGCAGCCCTAAACTCAAATCCTACTTCTTCTGTTCCCTATCTGTCTGACTATAAGCACATTATTAAGTTTTTCTGAACCTCAATTTCTTTATCTGTAACATAGAGTTGGACTAAATGACCTCTAAAGTTCTTCCAGATCTAAATCTATGATACCGTGGCAGTAAATTACATATACATTATTTTAATTGTAAATTTGTGTCATTTTAAATTATCAATATAAATTATAAATTACAAAAATTTATAAAATAAATTACCAATTTTATTTAATCAAATTTATCAATTTCATTTCTTAACTTTTATTTTAATCAAATAAAAGCTAAAAATTGTATTGTTAATTTTGGGGAAAGTAAGAGTAGGCAATATATGTGTATAAATGAAAATATACATATATACATTATATATATATATATACAGAGAGGGAGAGGAAGATAGAAAGATAGAAAGATAGATAGATAGATAGATAGATAGATAGATAGATAGATAGATAGATAGATAGATAGATAGAGTATGTTATGGATTATTGCCCCATAGACTTTGAAGCTATTATTTTAATCTAACATATCAAAGTACTTGGCATCTAGAAAAATTGCTAAGGAAAGAGGAGTTATATAATCTCTGGTTAGGATGGCTTCAAGAGCTCAACCTGTTTCAGTGATGGGAAACAGCATGGTAAAAAAAAGCCTAAATTATTCCTCTCTAGGAGTCTTTAGAGATGCTCTTTCCCACCACAATCAATAGCCTCCTTCATAGAGCTCCTTTCTCAAGGTAATGCCTCTTTTGAACTATAACATTGAGTCCTAGAGATTGTTGCTTGAAAGAATTCCAAGGGAACACTTGTCCTTCATCATGCTGAGAAAGTGGGGGAATGATTCTATTTTAGCATAGGATAATTAATGGTTCCCAGTTACACGGCAAGATATGAGGCATTAAGGTTAAAACTTTAAATTTTAAATATTTCACATTGTTAAAAAAAAGAAAAGAAAAAGTTCTGCTTTATATGCTGGCAATTGGAGACTTTTTCCATCTTAATGCAGCCACTGGGACATGCATTTCTCTCACTAAATAACACAGAAAAACTAGGTAATGTGCAGTGGAATACAGACCATATTAGGAAAGTGTGGTGTTAAAGAAAGAGAACTAGATTGGAAATTAGAAAACAAAGGATTAAATTCCAGTTCTATCACTTATCCCCTTAGGTGATCCTGAGGAAATTTGCTTCTGTGGGTCTCAGTTTCTTGAAATGAGAGGACATGACCCCTAAAGCTCCTTCCAGTTCTAAAATCCTATGATCCCTGAATGGTGTAATTGGATTGGTCAATGGGGAAAATATAGCTCGTGCAATCTTCATATGAACTTTGGTGTTTGTGTAGATATTATCTATAATTGGTTCTCATCTGCTGGCTGTATGATGAAGACCTTTTCTGGTTGGCTAGCAGTGATCATTCAAAAGGGACTAATTGACCAAAAAAATCACCTTCCATTTGGTGTGACTTCTTCCTGTATGGGATCATTTTACTGAGAAATGAAAGACAATTTTATGTGAGAGGAAAGGTCTTGAATTCTCCTCAGGAGTATCCCAAGACTTCAGAATAGAAAGAAGATAGACCCTTTTGCTTCTGGAAAAAGGTCAGACTACTCTATACACTGAGGTCACAGTACCAGACCTAGAAATAGAAAGGACTTTAAAAGTCACCTCGTCCAACCTTCGTATTTTATCGTTCAGGCTACTGACCCTACAGAAAATAGAGAATTTGCTTTAAGTTATTTGGTTGGTGGCAGTTAAGTTCTGCATATTCAAATCAATCTCTCTTTGGATAACTTGCCTCCCTTTTCAAATATATCCTTGAAAGAAAAAAAAAAGAAAAAAGAGATATATACTGAAAAGAACACTAATTAAAAGCCACACTGAGGTTTTCTTCACAGCAGATTTTGAGGAAAAACATAGTCTAAATCAGAACAGTATGCTAAAGATCTTCTGTTATTGGAACAGTTAGACTAGAGTTATAACCAAGATACGGAAATGGAAGCTTTGTCCTAAAGCACTGATACCTGGTATGACCAAATCTCCCTTCTAACCTAGCCTGAAGCTGATACCTCATGATCAAACCTTTCCAAATCATGGGGCTCCTCAATCCTAACTCTAACCCTAAATGCCATCTTAAGATCATACTTTTCCTTATCATTGGGCTCTTCAACCCTAACCCTAACCCTCCAACTCTAACCCTAACCCTAACTCTAACAATTCCCTTTGTTTTGCTTCCTTGGGGATTTGGGGGGCAGAAACTATTTATTGGCCCTCTTACAAACATACCAGCTAGCCCTTCTCTTCCTGTGACTATCATAGGGCCACATGTCCCTCAACTGAACTTGACCTTTGGAGGACAACGTTCCCAATTACAGATCTGAAATCAGGACTGACCTTGGAGAACTATGACATAGTCAAAGTGTTTCTAGGACCTTTTAGTCCCTTTCACCCTTCCCATAAATGCCTGTCTTATTCCCAGTTAGCATCTGAATAATCCACATATTGTAAAATCCTTTACCCCTCTCAGGTATATCTGAAATATAATAGGAGCTAGCCCTAATATTCTAATCTCAAAGTTCTAACTTTAATAGAATTTTAAGCAATCTGACAAGCAATGGGATATCTTGGGGGACAGCAGAAGCTCCCCCAAATCACATACCCAATGGATATGTATATGCATATATACATACACATAATATATATATAATATACATTGACATACATATAGATTCATACCTCTTTACAAAAACCAGCCTTTCTTAACTTTAATTAAAGCTTCCCTTCCTTCCCTTAAATCTTTATTCTTTCCTATTTGCTTTGGTTTTTGTTGAATCTGAGCTTTCTCTTGTTGGTAAGAGAATGTATTGGCAAATATAGATTGTTTCTTGGTGATAACAAAAAGTAGCAAACAAGTACATCCAGGGATAAATGATCTCACTTCCCTCTCAGTCCATTTTTCATAGCTTTTGCTGGCCAAGCCTTGAAAGTTAACGAGTCAAAAAGAATTCATCGGCCAAATAATTAGATTCAGGATACTATACTGGCAGAATACTGGTATCATCTAACCCTTCCTCATTTTGCAAATGACTAAACTGAAGTTGCCTCTAGCTCTGAGGAAGAGTAATTAGTCAACATTTTAAAATTCCATCCTAGGATCTATATGATTTAAATCCCATTCTTTGCTTAAATCTGGGGTCTCCTTCCTACTGCTTCCTATAGATAGGAAATAGAAACAAAAACAATAATCAAATGAGCCATGTGTGATACACCCTAGTCCTGGTATTTCTACATTAGAAGTGCCCCTTACTCCATGGCCTCTCTCTCTGTTTGCCCAGAAGCTCCATTTAAGCAGGGTGCCCAGGATATCCATATCCCTCATTGTTTTCTTGTGACTTTTTCTACCATACTTCTATATTAAGTACCTTTGTTTACCCTGAACCCCTTTCAGCATCCTTTTAGGATTATCTACCCCTTTTAGAATGAAAGCTTTGAGATTTTTGCTTGTATTTATATTCCCAGAATTTAGCACATAGTGAGTATTTATTAAAAGTTTATTGACTTCTTGACTGAATGATGCTCTATTAAAAAAATCTCATCAGTGTGCTTTTTTTTTTTTTACAATGAGGAGGTAATATCATTTCTGTGGGATGTATAACATATAAAATGAATTGTTTGAATGATGGGGTCAATCAACAGGATTGGCAAAAGAAAAGATTTGGTGATAGAAGGGAACCAATGGTCAGGTTATCTAATTGTCTTATTTTACAAATAAGGAAACTGAGCAACAGCTAGACAAAGTTACTTGCCAGTAGTTACACAAGTAGTAATGGCAGAATCAGGATTTCAATCCAAATCTTCTTGGGCCATATCTGTAAAACTTTTCACTGGACCACATGGTCTCATCTAAATCCTATCTTTGTTCTACAGAAGATATTCATATGCTTTTATTCAGACCTGATTACTAAAAATCAACTGAAACAATGCTTCTAGATTTCTGTAATTCACCCCATTGGATCAGGTTTCCTGACTATTGTCTCAACTAATCTCATTTCTATAGAAAAAGAAAGCTGTAAAAAGACTCCAGGCTATATATGCAAATGTTTCCTCTGATTAAGAGAAGTCTATATGATGTGTATGTTAGCTCTGTAATAAGAAATGTGGAATCTGGACTGGAAGAAAGCTGGGGTGAAATTCCTGAGTGCAGAGAACCATATTAAAATGTAACTGAGAAAATAAATAAAAATCCAACTCAACATAGATGATGTTAATTTGTGGCTTCATATGTGTTTAATTTGTGATCTGCAGGGATTTTTTCTATTTGAATTTGATAATAATGTTCTATATGATATGATGGAAAGATATTGCATTGACGAGAGCATAGCACAAAATCTAAGTTTTTCTTTGTGTTTTTATTCTGTTATTAACAAATGCAGACTTGAGAGCCAGAAGGATAAAAGACTTTGTCTTCTTTATTTACCTTATGTTCTTGTCCAACTTCATTTCCTTTTTTTATAGTATTTTATTTTCCCAAATATATGCAAAGACAGTTTTCAGCATTCACCTTTGCAAAACCTGGTGTTCCAAATTTTTCTTCCTCATCCCCCTTTACCTCCTCCTCAAGACAGCAAGCAATCTGATATAGATTAACCACGTGCAATTCTTCTAAATGTATTTCCATATTCATCACGTTGTGCAAGAAAAATCAGGTCAAAAATGAATAAGACAAAAAACAAGAAAACAAATAAACCACAACAAAGGTAAAAATATTTTGCTTTGATCCACATTCAGTTCCATCATTGTCTCTTTGGGTGCAGATGGCACTTTTCCATCACAAGCCTGTTGGAATTGCCTTGAATCACCTCATTTCAACTTCATTTTTATGCTAATCAGAGAGAATTGTGCTAATAACCAGGTTTCTAAGCCTATCCTCCCCATAATACCAGTAGATATTTGTGAGCAGAATTATAAATAAAGGATTTAGGTGCACTTGATTCTCATAAGATTGAAAGTATAAGAAATTTTTAAAAACTTGTCAGAGAGCTGTTTAGGACACCATAAGAAATTTTCTAAACCTAAGTCAGAGAGTTGTCTGAGACATTAATTTCAAAACAGTATCAGATACAGGCAATTAAAACATTAGAGTCATTCTTAGCTTAAGGACACTGACTGGCTTAATACATACTTGCTGGATATATGAATAAATTGCAAAAATTAAAAAAAGCTTGCAAGATTTGAATATTGAATCAGGATGGACTGGTGGTCATTTTAATTTCTGATCTCATATAAACAATTACTATTGTTGCCTTTTGGATCATCAAGAGCCCTTGATGCCAGTCTTTTTTTGCTCAAAAAGTCAAACCCTGAGGAGGTGGGGGGTGGACTCTAAAGGTAAACAGAAGAATTGTAGATATCTTTGAAGATCAAGGATTAATGCCAACTCAGCTAAACATCCAACCAATATTATAAGTTCTCCAAAGGGGAATACAAACATCTATTGCCAATAAGGTCTAGGATCACTGTACTATAGTTGATTCCTGTTCTCAAGAAGAAAAGACATGTAACTATAATATAAAATTAAAAAATAAAATTTAGAGTTGGAAGGGCTCTCAAAGGGCATCTGATGCAACTCTTTCATTTTACAAATGATGAAGTAAGATGGGCTAGTGAATAAAAATCCTGTCCTGCTTTTAAGTTTCATTGGAACTGAGAGAGCCATAGAGTATGAACAGACATCAAGGAGTTGTAATTTGCATCACAATTACATTATCTCTTTACAGTATCATTCTTCCAAAAACTAGACTTTCTCTGAATTTCTCAATTTCTGTCAAGTCCACAATTATCTTTCCAGCCTCCCAGATTTTTGGTCTCCTCCTCTTCTCTGTCTCACCAGCTAAAAGCTCTCTCTATTTAAAGTGCCAATTATTTCTTCATCATCAGCAAGGTCTTTTCTGTTTAAAAAATGAAACTTGGTGCTCTTCAATCCACTGAGGATTTTTAACATGAGATAATTGAATGACATAATTTGCACTTTCTATTTAGAAGCATGGGCTGAAAGATGCCTTTGGCAACAGACATTTCAGACAAGCAAAGTTGCCTCTCATCTGCAACATCAGTCACATCAAATGCCCAACATGACTAGCAGTATAATGTGTCCTCCAGAAAGCATTATCATACCAATGTCAGAAACTTTCCCCACCCAAGAAAGTAGTTTTCATTTTTCAGCTCAATACACAGAGGTTAACAATTTCTGACCGTTTTAAAAATATCAGACTGAACTATTCAAAGAGGTCATTTTGAAATAAAAGTGGGGTTGTGGAAGCCCATTGTCCAAGAGTCTGGGTTGGAATGAAAGCCAGTGCCTAAAATGGACCATGTCAACTTGATTAGACCTTCAATAGCTTTTAAAAAATGTTCCCTGAGGAGGCTTCATTTGGGAATAACAACAGAACCTTTCTTCAGACATACTCAGCTGCCATACTTCTGCTCTCTATCTGAATCTCTTTTGTTCTTTGCCTCTTGTGCACTAGAGTTTCCTGCTTTGTCTAGATCCTAATCTGCTGCAGCAGTTTTGGTACCTAACAGATAAACCAGTGAATACTTAAAGCCAAACCTTTGCTATGGCAATTTAGGTCACATAAGAAAAGGTTTAAGGGAATATCAGAAGCAGAGGTAATAATGAAAAGCTAGGTAGTCAAGGTGGTCTAGGTGGCCACCAACCCCTACTTTTGAGGGTCATGGCTGACATCTCCAAAACATCACGGGGAAGGGATACCACTAGGAACCTCCAGATTGGACAGCTGAACAATTGAGACTACGTCTGTCCTTTTATTTATTTTTTAGGACTGGAGTTTTACTCAGACATATTTGAATGGTTTCCCATTTCTTACTGTCATAGGCAGAGAGACATTAGGGACTGGGGGGGCACAGCCCCAGTTAAATAAGTATTGAACATGTAAATATCCAACATGACTGTTTCCAGGTACAGAAAACTCCAGAGAAGGGCAAGGTCTTTGGCTGAGACAAAGAGACAGTTTGCTGTAAGAGAGGCTATGTACTCCAAAAGCAGGACCACAGTCTTCTTGGTGGTTTCATCCTAAATTAGATAGCTGGGTAGTTCAGCAGATGGAATGCTAGATTTTAAGTCAATAAGACTTAAGTTCAAACACTTCATCAGACACTTACTGGCTGCATGACTTTGGTACTTGTCGCTTTATCTCGGTCTGTTTCAGTTTTCCCTTCAGTAAAATGGGGGTACTAATAGCACCTATCTCCCCAGGTTCTTGTGAGATCAAATGAAATCACATTTGTAAATCACTCTGCAAATCTGAAAGTACTATATAAATGCAGGCTATTATCAGTGCTATTTACTGACTGGCCAAGTATACACTTACTTCTTTCCTTAGTCTTGGTTCAAAGCTGTTCCCAAGTAATAAAGATAACATTTGGTTTTTAAAAAGGTATTTCTTGTTCAAATAGAGGTAGCATGGTGTAATAAGTAGAAAACTGGGCTCTGAAGCAGAAAGACTGGGATTCAAGTCTCGACTATGAGCAATATGATCCTAGACAAATGTCCTGAGCAGAACCCTAAAACCATAAATCATAGAGAAGATAAAAATCTGCTTTAATAAAAGGAATTTCATCACTGGGATTTTCAAATATGCCTATCTGTCGGTCTGTCTATCTGTCTGTCTATCTATCTAATATGCTATATGAAATACATTTAAATGAGTCAAATTAAATATTGTGTGAATATTATCTACAATATGGTTTGATTGTAATTAGAGATTTCATCATTGGGATTTCCACATATGTAAATTTAAATATGTATACCACATATATTACATAAAATATATAAATGTGAATTAAATTATTGTTTAAATATTATTTATAATTATACATTTCACCATTGGAATTCCCATATATGCCCATTTATGCACATATGTATTATACATGTTATATAATTTAAATTAATATGAATTAAGTTCAATACATATATTAAAATGTGGTAATGATACATATTAAAAACATGTCCAATAAATATATTAATATTACATGTAATGTGGTAATGATATATAATAGACATATTTACAGTATATTATATATAATAATATATAATAAGCAGTGGTTAAAGGACCTGGATGCTTTATACCTTCCCCTTAGTGGGATAGAAAGAGGTAAGAGATAGAGAAGAAATAGACAAAAGAAATTAGAATTAGAGTATGTTTGAAGTACACAGCAGCGTTGACCGAGGGAAATGACCACAGTGCTGGTCCGTGCCAGGAGTTGCAGGAAGCGTGAGGCAGGTGGGATTGGGCAATGTGCTATGGGACCAGCAGAATTCAGACTTAGAGAGAATACGAGAGCCACAGCAGGTGTGCAAACACCAGAACAAGGGAATGTGCAGATTCAGGAGGAGATGATTACAGGGGATACTCAGCTGGCCTTGAAATTTTTCACAGGCAGGAACAAGACAGGAACTTCACTAATTACTGCAATGAGTTTGAGGGGACTGTGGCTAAAATTCTGGGGGAAGGGGCACCAGGGAGGCCCTTAATTACAAGCTCCTCATCCCTTCTTCATTTTTTATTGTCTTTAATACTTGCTCCTACTCCTTTTGTTAACTTCATCCCCCCCCCCAAAATGGTAGGACCTTTGAGAAACACAAGACTTATAGGGGTAAAGAACAGCCATTTATTTCAATCCCTTTATTTCCCATATGTTAAAACTGAGTCCTGGCAAAGTTACATGGCTTGCTCACAGTCACACCAAAAACAAGCATCTGAAGTAGGATTTGAACATACATTTTTTTGATAGTAGATCCCAGTGATCTCTCCACTAGTTATTAAGTATCTGAGGCCAGATTTGAACTCATGAAGATGAATCATCTTGACTCCAAGCCAAGTACCTTATTCGGTGATGGACAATGTGCTCCTAGATGGGCCTGGAGTCAGAGGCTTACCTCTCTGAATTAAAATCTAGCTTCAGATGCTTAATAATTATATGATCCTAAGCAATTCATGTAACCCTCTTTTCCTCAGTTTCCTCATCCATAAAATGAACTGGAGAAGAAAATGGAAAAACACTGTAGTATCTTTGCCAAGAAAACCCCAAAATAGGCTCCCAAAGAGTTGGATGTGACTGAAATGACTAAATAACAAAAAAGCTAGATAGTAATAGCCAGACTTCATATCCTGATGGAACTCTGGTTCTCAAAAAAAAAATGAGTGAATGAATTAATGTACATTTTATAGCACTTACTATGTGCCAGGCACTGTGCTAAAGATTGGTGATATAAAAACAAAGCATCACAAAAGCAAGGAGAAGGAGTAGAAAAGAAATTAAATATAGTTCCTGCCCTTAAGAGTCTTACTATCTAGTAAGGAAAATAGAACTAACATGCATAAAATAATCATTAGGGAATAATGCAAGATGTAAATAGTCAAATGTTAAATTAGTTAATATGAACAAATGCAAAAGATGTTTAAAGTATATGCATCAATATAAGTGATTGTAGGCAAGGGACTTTTCACTGAAGAAGGTAGGCAGTTATTTATTTACTGAGACAATTGGGGTTAAGTGACTTGTTCAGGGTCACACAGCTAGAAAGATTAAGGGTCTGAGGCTGGATTTAAAGTCAGATCCTCCTGACCTCAGGGTCCTGAGGTCCTCCTGACCACTCTATCCACTGCACCATCTAGCTGCCCCTAAAGGTAGGCAGTTTTAGGTAGTTTTTAAATAGGGACTTGAAAGATGTCAGACTTGAACTGACAGAGACTAGCAGATAAGCATGAGAAAAAAGGTATATAATTAAAATAGTTAATATATATATATATATATTACATATATATGTTAATTTAAGGTCGATAAAGCACTTACCTGACAAATAGAAAGTACAAAAATATTTATTCCCATTTGTACATTGGGAGAAACTGAGGCACAGAATAGTTAAGTGGTTTGCCCATGATCACACAGCTATAATAATAATGATTATGATAATATTTATTATTATTAAAATAATAATAATTATTAGAATGTTACTGTTAACTTAACTAAGAAATTGATCATGCTCAGAAAAAATTAAAACAATCTTCTTTCTCTCCCAAATGTTGTTTTGTTGGATCCTTATAGCAACCTATAGGTGTTATTGTTATAGAATGTTATAACTACATTATGGCACATATTAAAGAATATGAGGTTAAGAACGACTTGTTCAGAGTCACACAGCTTGTAAGTATCTGATCTGAATTCAAATCTTCCTAAATCCAGGTCAAGTGCTCCATCAATAACCATTTACAGTCCAATCTTAACATGGATGGACACAGAAATTTTAACCTGCTTCATTTTTTTTTTCTAATTTGGATCAGTTTCCCTTTTCCAATTCATCATATTGATGCTAGAGTTACCCAGACATCCAATCATTGCTATCCCTACTGCAACCCAGAACCCCTGAACACACATGAACCCCTAGCCTTTGTTTCCCCGGATGCAAAAACCACTAATATCTGATTTTTCTCTTTTAATTTCCCCCCTTCATACTGAAAAAAAACTGGATCACTCTCAAGTTATTTATATTGAAATTTTGGGCTACATTTTTGGAACTTACACTTGATAGGAATTTGATGTTCTGAAAATTAATGTCAAATATGAAAATGGAGCTGCAGGTGAAGAACAGATTTAGAGCTGGAAAAATGTCCAGCTGCTCCAGGCTAAGCTCTTCCCAGCCCTCATCTGTCACCACCCACCACCTTTATGCTTGGAATGTCTTCGGAAACAATCCAACTCTTTTGTAAGAGAAGAATTTGGGGGAGGTTTTTGATCCAGATTCTTGGAATCTAGTCACTTTACTGGCTTATTTTCTGAATTGCTCTGTGTGTGTGTGTATGTTTAGCTGTTAGTCTCTTCCTACCCTCTGCCAGCCCCCGCAAAGGTTTCAGAACTTTTTCTACCAAACTCATGTAGAACACATGAACCATGAGACGTGAAGTTCCTTCTCGATGGGAGCATCAGCCAATTTTCAGACTTGCTCATTTTCTGCTTTCCAGAAGAGCATGAGATACAATGAAAGATTTCATTCAAAAAAGACTTTCCTGCTGGGAAAGGCAAGATTTATTCTGCAATGTGGAGAATGCACCTGTTGTCTGTATCCTGACTGCTGAGTTGAATTTCATTATCACCCTGGCTTCCATTAACCAGACTTGCAATAGCCTTGGTGATTCAATAGTGGTATTAGTGTCTACTTGTGCAGCTGTTTGCTTAGTCAACCAGAGCAAGCTATGCTAACTGCTTGGACTGCATGAGAGCAGCACAATTAGTTAGTAGAAATAGAGGCTTAAAGAGGAAATGGAGATTTTCCCCAGATATAGCTTCATATCAAAGGAAATGAGAAAGGCCATGAATCTTGGCTATTTTAGAATTAATTAAGTTATTAAGTAATTTTACTTGTATCTTACTCTTCATGATCCCATTTGAGGATTTTTTTTGGCAAAGACACTAGAATGGTTTTCCATTTCCTTCTCCAACTCACTTTACAGATAAGGAAACTGAGGTAAATAGGGTTAAGTGATTTGCTCCCCTGGGCATCACATAGTAAATTCTCCAACTCATTTTACAGATAAGGAAATTGAGGCAAACAGGGTTAAGTGATTTGCCCAGGGTCACATAGTAAATGTCTGTGACTAGATTTGAACTCAGGAGGATGAGTCTTCCTGTCTCCTGGCCTGGTACTCTACCCACTGTGTCACATAGCTGCCCTTTGGGATTAACATAGACTGCATAAACTTGACCATGTACACAAGGACAAAAAGAAATCAGATACAGGGACCTTTAATTTTATAAAATCATTTTAGTGATTTTTTCTGTTTCTTATACCACCATAGTAAACCATGTATGTGGCAACCTTTAAGTAAATTTAACGAACACACATGTCTATCTCCCTTTGGTTAGTTTTCATGATATTCTGTAAACCCTATGAATTCTGTAAATTTAAGTACAGAGAAAGCCAGCCTTGAAATCAGGAAAACCTGCATTCAGGTCTTCACATGTGAACATTAGAAAATCACTTCCTCATGCTGAGTTTATTTTCTCATTAGTAAAATGAGGAAGTTGGACTATGTGACCACTGTGGTCTAAACTCTTGCTTTTATTTTACTCATGAGTACCTAGGCAACTTTAGGTGACATAAAAGACATTATCAGAAGTTGAATAAAAGTTGAATATTCAACTTGATCAGAAAAGGATGTGAGTAAATCATTTAGAAGTATGGGAAATAACATTTGAAATAACATTTGTTATACTTAGAAAAACCTTTGAGATGTTCAAAGATCAAGAAGGCTTTCAAATGGGGAAAAGGTAGACATGAACCATACAGGTTAAGATGGAATAAAAGAGTGACCAAAGTACCATCCCCCCCCCAAACTCCATTAACTAGGACATCATTAATTTTGAGTTTGTGATCATTAAAATTTGAACTGAAGTCCTAATAATACTTTTTTTCTGGCTTAGAGGGGATCTGGATTTGTAATAACTAGTGAATCTGAATGTGAAAAAGCTAGGATTGCAAATTGTCAAATTTTAAGTGTATTATTATCAGTGAATAACCTCAGAAATCAGCAAATATTACACATCAGGGCTTTATTATTTTGTTTATTTTTCTAGACTTAAGAAAGTGAGGAGAAAATGTTAATAATGCAGATTCATCTGTGAAAGTCTTCCCTGTATATTTCCCCATCCCCAAAGCCAGTTGTTAAACATCTACAACCACAGAGGCAAATATAAAAAATTGGGAAAGAATTGTGTCCAATTCTTCATAATTCCATTTAAGATATTATTTGGCAATGACACTGGAGTTCTTTGCCATTTCCTTCTCTAGCTCTTTTTTTCAGATGAAGAAACTGAGGGAAACTGGTTTCCTGACTCTATGCCTGCCACTCTTTCCCTGAACTCAAAGAGAGACCCAGTAACAATATAGATGGGTTGCTATGATCACAGATTCCTTAAAATACTAAAGGAAATATTCTGAACGGAGTTTTGACTGAAGTAGAACTTTACTGTATCAGACAAAAAGGAGGATTAGAAGGTGAATGCATAACTAAATAAGATTTGAAGAAAAATATTTTTATATTGCAGGGAACTATTTTGCTAATATTTTCCTATTCTTTACATAGGAGTAATGGAACTATATTATAAATAATTGATATGCTTAGATTAATACTTTGACAATTTAAAAACATTTCTTCAATTTAATTCAACTCAATAAAAATTATTTATCATATACTAAGTGCAGCAGAACTTCAAAGTGGTCTCTTTCAGGTGATCAGAGTGTATTTATATTAAGAGGCTACTCACAGTAGCCTCTTTCAGGGGATTTCAGGGGATAGGAACAGGTCCCTCTCTACTAAATCTGATGCTTTAAATTTCCAATCTTCTAATTCTAGGAGTAGAGAGAAGTCCCTTGTCACCTGTTCCCAGAAGCTTGAAATCCCCAATATTTTAATTTTAGAAGTAGGAGATAAGTGCAGATTCCCTGTGGACTTTGGTCTACTGCAGTTATTAAAATCCACAAACACATAAATGACTTAACTCAATCCTTTCATTCAAAAATATTTATTGAATACTTATTATGGGTATAACAGGAACTGTCCCTTTCTTACCCTGAGATACTATGAAGCTGAGAGTATACAATATATTCAATGAACAGCACATAGTGAAAACTGGCCAATGAGCTTGATCCTTATGAGCATGTGTAAAGTGCTTGGCTGATGCAATCCCTACATAGATTTTTGAAGCATTTATAGATATTATGGAGAAAAATAAAAGCACTTCCAGTCTTCAGCTATCTTCTTTCTTCATAACAATATTTTAAAGAGTAGAGAGAAAAAAAAAAAACTCCAAAGGGAGAGCCTTCTGTTCCCCTTCATCAGAGTGTGAGAATACAGGCTTAATTCTTTATCTCAGTATTTTATTCCTTTGTTTTAGATGAAGGAACTTAAAAGTGACAATCTTGTGAGCTTTGAAAGGTCAGGAAATTTATATCATTTTGCAACACAGGAGCTGGGGACAGATAAGTAATGCGATTTTGAAGCTCCCAGAAATAAGGAGCTCTCTTTGACACTGACAGAGTTCAGTGATAGCTAAGTTGAAGATTCAGCAGCATTGCCATATTTGAACATGAACTCATATTATGTAAAAACTGTTCTCTAAAGTGATTCTCCTTAGGGACTAAGGTGACAGAGGAAAGTATATTTTGAAGGTGTTGGGAGTGGGGAGCAGAGGTTATTTGTATTCTTATTCTTGTTAGAATATAAAAATAAATAACACTTTACAAAAGCAAATTGGTGTTAATTGCTTAAATAGACCTAAGATGCTAATCACTAATAGCTAACAGCCTATGTGGAGGCACTTACAGCAATACCTTGGAGATATTGCAGGTTCACTTCCAGATCACTACAATAAAGCAAATAGGTTCCCAGTGTGTATAAAAGTTATATTGACAATATATTGTAGTCTATTAAATATGTGATTATTAATTAGTAGTATAATTAAGTATGGTATTGTGTCTAAAACCAGAAATGTATATATCTTAATTAAAAATATCTTATTGCTTAAAAAAATTGCTAAACCATTATCTGAGTCTTCCATTGCTTATAATTTTTTTTTTGCTGGTGGAGTATTTTGCCTCCATGTTGATAGCTGCTCATTGATCAAGATGATGGTTGCTGAAGGTGGTGGAGATTGTAGCAATTTCTTAAAATAAGACAACAATGAAGTCTGCCTCATTGGTCGTCTCATATTTAGAGGCCATTGACATGTCGTTAATTGGCCTAATTTTAAAGTTGTTTTTCAAGGATTAGGGAAGCTCAAAACAATTTGAGCTTCATTTGATAGGCAATGGGGGGGGGCGGTCTGCAGATTTGATCGGAACTATATTTTAGAAAAAATAATTTTATAGAATTGTGAAGGATGGATGGGATTGGGGAAGAAAATAAAGGCAGGAAGACAAATTAGGAGACAAGAGTATTATAAATGAGAGGTAGTAAGGCTTTGATCTAAGTAGTAGAGGAAATGTAAATGGAGGCAAAGTGATGGATCTCAAAGATGGAATAGAGGGAGAAAGAAGGGAGATTTGCTAGTTAGTGGAGCAGTCAGAACACACCCAATCGTTATCAATTAAGTTTACCATCTTATGTGGGCATAGTTCATGGTGCTCTTAAACAATTATAATAGTAACACGAATGGTCATTGGTCAACAAGTCACCATAACAAATATGTGATAATGAAAAAATTTGCAATATCATGTACAATGTGTGACAGAGACATTATATGAGCACAACCTGCTGGAAAAATGGTTCTGATGCTCAACACAGGGTTGCCACAAACCTTAAATCTATAAAAATATAATATCTGCAAAACACAATAAAGCAAAGTACAATAAAATGGGATATATCTGTACTGGCATGGAGATTTAAGCTAATAATGTTATAAATTATCCCACCTCGTTGGGGATACCTCTATCAAGGTGAGAGTTAGTGCAATCTACCTTCTTTTAGGTAAGTTAATTACCAAACTCTTTTCATAATCATCCATGTGTTTACCCTTGGCTGGGTTACATTCTAGAGAGAGGGAATGTAATAGGTAAGGAAGAATGGGAAAATTCAATAAGGCAGATACAAAGTGCTATGGAATTTCAGAGAAGAGAGAGAAATTATTTTAAGTAATAAGGGTTGGGGGAGAAGGCATTGAATGCTTCATGAAGGAATTAGCATCTGAATCTGACTTGAAAGGAAAGGCAAGATTCGATGGGTATAGCAGGGAGTGAAGAAAACTATGATTAAAGGAATGGAGACACACAAGTATGTTAAATATTTGGGCAATGGAAAGTAAAACTGTTCAACTCAAGTATAGTTAGCATGAAGTGCAATAATAGTCCTCAAGAGTGGAAAGTAAGTTTTTCTGTGAGTCTTGAACTCCTAGATAAAAAATTTGAGCTTCATTTGATAGACAATGGGGAGTCTGCAGATTTGATCAGAACTATATTTTAGAAAAAAATAATTTTATAGAATTGTGAAGGATGGATGGGATTGGGGAAGAAAATAAAGCAGGAAGACAAATTAGGAGACAAGAGTATTATAAATGAGAGGTAGTAAGGCTTTGATCTAAGTAGTAGAGGAAATGGAAATGGAGACAAAGGGATGGATCTCAAAGATGGACTAGAAAAATATTTATCAAGTACTTAATATGCGCCAAGCACTGGGCTAAAGTCTGGAAATGCAAATGGAAAAATGAGACAGTCCCTGCATTCAATACCAGTTGCTCTGTCAAGCCAGTCCCCCTTTTTTTAATAGTAAGTCTTCCCTAGACATCCCAGGGGCCCAAGCCAGGCAACCTTCATTTTATTCCCAGCTCTGCTTCTGCCCTTCTTGTCTTACCATGCCCCTGCACTACACACAAAAGTCCTTTACTTCTCTTAAATTCTTTGTGTATGTGTGTTATTTTTCTCCATTTTAATTTAAATTCCCTGAGGGCAAAGACTATATTTCTTTTTTAAATTTTATTTATTTTATTTTTAATTTATGGAATAAAATAAACATTTCTATAGTATAGTATAATAAAAAAAAAGATGATTGCATGTGAAACAACTAACAGAAATAGGAAAGTTAATAGGAAGACTCCTCTTTCTGTGTTCAAATCTGGCCTCAGATGCTTACTAGCTGTGTGATACCTGTCTGTCCCAGTTTACTCATCTATAAAATGAGTTGGGAAAGAAATGTCAAACCATTTTAGTATCTTTGCCCGGAAAACCCCAAATGGGCCACAAAGAGTTAAACATGATGAAGAAAAATTTAACAATAAACCTAGAAGCATTTTATTATTATTGTGATTATTTTTTTCCTATTATCAGTGATTTTTCCAGTCTCTACAGATCCTTCTGGAATATCCACCCAACATGAACTCTTTTCAACTCTACCAAAGCATTTGCTTTGGAAACAGCAGTCTTAAGGATAAGCCAGCTAGCATATTGTAAGGTTCATTAACCAAAAATATAGTTCTCAAGAGTCTATTCATATTCCATAAATCACCAAACAATTGTTATAGCCCATCTGACCAGAAAATGCAGTTTTAGTTTAGATCCAATTATTTTGATTGATAAAAGTAAGATTTATAGATTTCTTTTTCCTCATCTTCTTTTTAAATAAATAAGGTGATGCAAACTAACTTGCTGATCTGTGAAATGACATCTTCTAATTGTGGCGGCATATCATTTATAAAATTGGGTCTTAAATTAGCTTTCCTACCTGGTGAGGATTCAAATTTAAGGGATTTATGGCAGAAATCCAATTGAGTGTGTGATTCACTTTAATTCCAGGCTTCTAATCCCAAAGATTCCTGGTAACTCCACCCAACTATGAAGGACATCAGCCAAGATAACAAGAGACTTTCCATGAACTAGCTCACAGGGGACTTAGTAAAACTTAATTTGTAGATTCACTTCATGATGACTTACTTAGATGTTCCTTTATAAAGACTAAGTACTTTTGAGTTTAGGAAAAGAAAAGTTGGTTTTAAAATGGGAGATCCAAAACAGTTTCATTGTACTCTGATTTTGTTTTTATAAATTAATTTGAGGAGAAAAAAACAAAACAAAATCAAAGCATAGCCATTGTTGGGTTCTATGAGAATTTGATGTAAGCTAGACTAACTAAATATGCACAGTTCTAAGAGAAATCAGAACTGAGCACTTACCTGAAATGGTTTTTGTTTGTGGATATATATGAACTGAGAGCACTGCAAAGCTACCAAGTAAACTACTCAGTTTTATTTGATATTATCAGAACTGTGTTTTGACCAGTTCATGGATTAGTAGGTCAGATAATAGTATATACTAATAGTGAAATGGTAGGAGACAGAGATTATCCAAATTGTTCATAATATCCTGCTGTATTCAGTTTGTTGACAAGAATTTTTAAAAAGTGGTGAGATTTTATAGGCATAAGAAGGGGAGAAGGAGCTATTGGTATATTAATAGAAGTTTTCAATTTATAATTACTTGGATTTATTATAAATTATAGAAACATAGCATCTAAAAGGCCCTTAGGAGCCATCTAGCCCAATTTCTTCATTTTCCAGATGAGGAAACTGAGGCCCAAAGATATAAGATTACATTCTCTTAGGGTATAATAACATATGCACAGATAAATAAGTATAAGGTAATTTGAGGAGGGAGAAAGCATTAATAACTTGAGGTCACATGGATAAGAATCAGGGAATATTTTACTGAAGAGAAGGTCTTGAGCTTTTTTTTTTTCTTTAACTAATGGTATACTTTATTTCCAAACTAAACAAACAAACAAAAAACAAAAAACAGAGAGAAAAAGTATATGGCTAGGACAAAGTATTTGGGCAGCCGGGTGACACAGTGATTAGAGTGCCTTCCTGAGTTTAAATTTGACCCCAAACTTGAGCTGAGCTCTTGAAGGAAAAATAAATACCAGAAAAGGAGGGAGCATATCTCCAGCATAAGGGATGACCTGTTTAAATGTATGGAGTAGGTAATTGTGGAGACACATTTATGAGGCCAGTTCCATTATAATTCAGAGTTTGTCAAGGGAATAACGTGGAATAAGGAAAAAATTGCAGCCAGAGAATAGAGAGTTTTTAATGGAAGATAAAAGTTTCCATTTTTAGCTTAAAAGACGTCCATTCCCTGTTTGTGTATGTGTGCATGGGGATGAGGGTGGGATGTAACAGAATTGTGCTTTAACACAATTAATTTGTGTGGAATACAATTTAATTACAGCTGTATGGAATATGGGTTTTGGATAGCTAGGAGTCTCAAAACCTTTCCAGCTTAGAAAGACCTAACATAGTTTATAATCCTCTTGGTAAAATCTTTGATCACCGTGGTTTAGGGACACATGATGATAAGGCATCAGAGTAGATTACAATCTGAAATTCTGCCTTGGTTTAATTCAATGGAAAGAGCCCAGATTTTTGTCTTAGTTCAGCACTTAAACAGAAATAATTTTTGAACTGTTATCTTTTGAAAGTCAGTCCTTCCTAGTCTCTTCATCCATCTTTTCTTCAGAGTTGGTGGTTCTGAGTTTCAATCAGCTAGTCAGTCAACAAGCATTTATTAAATCTTTACTATGGCCAGACACTATGCTAAGTAGGTGCTAGGAATAGCCCCCTTTCCCTAAAAAAGGCAAAATTCAGTTGTTGCTCACATTCTCAACAGGGAGTCACCATGCAAACCACATAAAATAAATGCAGGGTAAATAGAAAACACTTTCAGAAAGAAGACCCTAGAGCAGGGACTGGAGGGGGGAATGACTAGAAAAGGTCATCTGCAGAAAGTGGGATTGGGGCTGAGTTTTTAGGGGAGGCAAGGAAGCAAGGAGGCAAAAGTGAGAAGGGCAAACATTTTAATCAGAGAAAACGGCCCAGAACTGAGAGATGGTGTCTTGTTCATGGACCAACCAAGAATTCAAAGTCACTTGATCAAAGAGTACGTGGTAGGAAATGAGGTTTAAGAAAACTGGAAATATAGGAAGGGGCTAGGTGGTGAAGGGTTTTAAAGCCAAATAGAGGATTTTTTATTTGATATTGAATTAACTGAGAACCTTTAGTGTTCATTGAATAGGACTATGATACGGAAAGGATAGCTCAGAGGTATATTCCACCCTAGTCTAGTCTAGGTGGGTCAGGAAGACTCATCTTCCTGAGTTCAAACCTGGCTTTAGACCTTTCTACCTGTGTGATTCTGGGTGAGTCACTTAACCTTATTTGCATCAGTTTCCTCAACTGAAAAATGAGTTGGAGAAGGAAATGGCAAACCACACTAGCATCTTTGCCAAGAAAATCCCAAAAGGGGTAACAAGAGTCAGGCATGATTGAAATAATTGAACATCAACAACATGGACAGGCTTGTGCTTTAGGAAGCCAACTTTGGCAGCTAAGTGGGGGAATAGAGTGGAGTGAGGAAGGATTTCAGGAAGGTATTGCAATAATCCAAACATGAGGTGGTAAAGGCCTGAAGCTTGGTTGGCAGTATGGCAGTTGGCAGAAGGGCACTCCTAAAATATGATCTCTTTACACCCCAAGTCTCTTATAAAAACCTCTTATTTGGCTGCACTGGGCTTTCAATCATATTGTATGTTGGTTTCCCCTAAAATATACCTGCTGGTAATTTCATTCCTTCCACTGAAAAAAATGTACCAGATTAAACGAAATTCCATGAAAATATTGTACTCTGACCAAGAGAACATTGCACACAGCAGAAGCAAGATTACATGATGACCAACTCTGGTGGACATGGCTCTTTTCAACAATGGGGTGACTCAGTTATGATGGAGAGAACCACGTAAATTGGAACCCAAACATTTAGGACACAGAGGAGGGAGTCAAATCTCTGAGAAGAAGTTACTTGGGAACAGAGAAATGAAAGAAAAAAGAGCTCTGTTTCTCTCTCCCCTATCCTCTTGACTTAAAAATGACTTCATGGGACTGTGGGGACTGAATGTAGATCACAACATAGTATTTTCACCTTTTTTGTTTTTGTTTTCTTTCTCATTTTTTTTCTTCTTTGCTGATTTTTCTTGTGTAGCATGATAATTGTGGAAATAGTATAGAAGAATTGCACATGGTTAACATATATTGGATTATTTGACATCTAAGGGAGAGAATGGGGGTAAGGGAAGGAGAAATATTTGGGTGATTGCTGAAAATTATTTTTGCAAATATTTTGAAAATAAATATTATTGGGGCAGCTAGATGGCGCAGTGGATAGAGCACCAGCCCTGAAGTCAGGAGGACCTGAGTTCAAATCTGGTCTCAGACACTTAACATTCCCTAGCTGTGTGACCCTGGGCAAGTCACTTAACCTCAATTGCCTCAGCAAAAAGCAAAAATAAATAAATAAATATTATTTTTTAAAAAGAAAGTGTTGAACTCTGGAAAGGTAGGCCATGACTTAAAACCATACAAACAGGGCACTTATCAAGTAGCAAAATGTTGTCTCTAGTTGGGCCTGGAATGGTCCTAGAGCAAGGATGAACACTGCAGATGTTCTACCAGTGTGAAGGACTGGAATGATTAGCATCCAGAAGGAACAGACTAGACACTCTAATTATGGAACTTCCAATCAGACCAAGAATCCCGAACAAACCAATGCAGCTGTTGAGGGTTCAACACAGTTGCTGGAAATTACTCACATGGGTCAAGTAAGGAGCTGCCATATTGTCTTCCTCATTACTGGAATGTCATTAGTCATATTTCAGTCTTTAAAAATGAGGGGCCTGCTTGGGCAAAGCCAGTACTCACATTACACCAATTGAGTCATATACAATCTTGATGGAACTAGCACTTGGATGAATTTCTGACATTATGAGAAACTATAGGAAGAGGGAAAGCAGTATTTCAGAATAAGAGAAAAGCAGAGAACTTCTTACCTTAGAGGCAGGATATGAAAGGTTAATTTATTTTAATTTTTACTGGCCTCTTTCTTAGAGCTAGAAAATTCTGTCTCCCAGAATTATTAAGGAAAAAGACAAATGGTATCCCACTGGACAAAATTCCCCTACTTCAACACTATTGAGTGGAAAGATTTCTTCCTGTCAGAACCATAGCCAGCAAAGGGACAAGGTAGGGCTCTGCCTCAGAGCATCAATTTATGGTGGAGAAGGAAAGAGGGATACTTCATCTTGCAAAGGACTTTGATCTGCAACTGCCCTCTTGTTGGGGCAGTTTTGCTCATTTTGGCCCTATTTCCTGGCGAGTACTTGCTTTCCAGATAGACACAGTATATTATAGACCACATGCAAAAATCTACTTATTTGCAGACAGGGACAAGTGCTTATTTTCTAATGGCCCATGCAGGCTTTTTCAGGTGCCAAGATATTCAAACAACTTTTGACTTTAATGGATATAAAATCGCAGAGCTAAAAATGACCTTGTAAGTCAGGCAGTGCAAAGCTGATATTTTTTAGTTGTGAAAATTGAGCCCCTAAAAGGCTAAATATCTTGACCTCAGCAAAGTCATTGAACCTGTTGATTTGAGTTGACTAGAAAATGAGCTTCAGAGAGGCTGCATGATTATCTAAGATCATGATTCAACCTAATATACAAATGAGAGAGAGAACTCAAGGTCTCCCCTGGCTAAATCCAATGACCTTTATATTGCAATAAACTTTTGCAGAACATTATGTCTGGAAATAACTTTAGATACCACCTAGTCTATACCCCTTAGTTTGCAGAGGCCCAAAGTGGTATAATAATTTGCCCTTAATGATTGAGCAAGTATGTGCCCAAAGTGGAACATAAACTGAGCTCTGGACTAGGAGTCAGGACCACTTGGATTTGAATCCCACTTCAGACATTTGAACTGTTGACTCTGAGGAAATCATTTAATGCCTCTGGGCCTCAGTTTCTTCAGCGGTAAAAATTAAGGGGTCAGACTTGTTATAACTTCTAAAATTCATTCCAGTTCTAAATTTATGATCTTAGGATTTGGGATCTTTTCCTCTTCTATTTTTTTTTTCATTTCTCCCTCCCTCCTTTTTTCTCTTTCACTTTCTCCCTCCTCCTTCCTCCTTTCCTTTTTCCTTTTTTCTGAACTCAATAATATTTTATTTTTCCAATTCTATGAAAAGATAATTTTCAACATTCATTTTTGTAAGATTTTGAGTTCCTATTTTTCTCCCTCCTTTCCTCTCTGTTTCTTCCTTCCTTCATTCTTTCCTTCCTTTCTTCCTCCTTTCCTCCTTCCCTCCCTTCTTCCCTCCTTCCATCTTTCTCTTCCTTGTTTCTTCTCTCCCTTCCTTCCCTTCTGCTTTGCTCCCTTCCTTCCTCCCTTCCTTTTTCTTCCTTCTTTCCTTCCTTCCTTCCTTTCTTCTTTCTTTCCTTCCTTCCTTCCTTCTTTCCTTCCTTCCTTCCTTTTTTCCTTCCTTCCTTCCTTTCTTTGTAATTATAAAGATCATGTTAGTCTTTGTAGACAAATCCATGAGTTGCGAAGAAATGAAGAAGTGTTACCAAAGAATATGCCATTACTTTTTCTGAGTATGCCACCAAAATTCAGAAATACTATTGCAGATAAAAGAAATTGTATAACTAATTTTGTTTAATATAAATTTTACTTATCCGACTTACATAGTATAGTAAGGATTCACAAGATGAGGCTTCCTTTTTTTTTTGAATACACTGACATAATCTCATTCTTCCAAAGTATTGACAACTAAAGCTTTCAGTGCACTCTGATTCCTCACAGCAAAGGATGATTGTACTATGGAGGAAAAAGAGTTTGAGTAACCCTGAGGTTGTGACATATCTATTAAGCTCAGAGACAAGATTTGTAACTAGGTCTTCCTGACTCTAAGTCAAGGAAGCTATCTCTCATACTATCTCTAGTATGTTAAATATAAAGGAGTTGGTCCTTTAATATTCAGAGCCTAATCACAGAAAAGGGCCC